>OY982583.1:183457-270757 GCA_963859945.1 Euplagia quadripunctaria | reverse complement strand
TGCATCTTTAGCCTCTACGAAGATATCGTATACTTAAAATAAACGATATCTCTAAACGAGTAGTTATGAAATTAGACCAAAATAAACCAACCCTGTATCAGCTTTATACTGCAGATCTCCCTCTCACAGTAGTCTTAGCCGGTACTTTCGCCGATGACACCGCGATTCTATCCATGGATAATTCCATTTGTTCCCAACGAGTAACACCCTTCGCCAAATATAGCTTCACAGAAACTACGAACAGCCTTCATAAAATATCAGAGACTGGCGTATCGAGAGGCTATAAATTCATCCAAATTACTTTTACCACTTGTATAAGTACATACCTAACACTCTTGGTATTTACTCTACACGTAACTAACATGAAACCACTATGGTTCATCATCTTGATAGAATAAACCACACCACCTGTTAAATTCCTTAATCCAAAATAAAAAATGAATGTTATTTATCAATATCTGTTATGTTCACATATTCACAAATCTTCAGGAATTTCATCACAATGTAAAATACATTCTCATCTATTTTCCCAAACACTCTACGCAAGAAAAATATAACTTCAATAATACGTGGGCTACATTGAAAATTTCGGGAATCAAGGAAGTGACACAACATTACTATTTAAAAATGTATTTATTGCTTTTTCGAAGTATTCTCCGCGAAATTTGACACATTTTCCATACGATGGAACCAATCATTGAAGCAACCAATCATTGAAGCAACCCATTCCATTCGGAAGTTGGGGTCTCCAAAATGGCCGTTTTGTAGGCGTCCACAGCTTCTTCAGGTGATGAAAATCTCTGACCACGCAATTTATTCTTTATTTTAGGGAAAGTATAGAAATCATTAGGCTTAGGTCGGGACTGTACGGCGGAGGATCTAATAATTCTATGTTTTCTTGCTCTAAAAACTCTTTTGTTCTGTGCGCGTTGTGAGAACTCGCATTGTCGTGATGGAGGATGATGCGGCGGTTGCAGTTCTCTTTACGGAGTTCGGAAACGACCTGTGGCAAACAAATGCTAGCATACCATTCTGCATTAACCGTTCTTTGTCCCTCAAGAGGAATAAGTCGCAACATGGCCGGTTTTGGAGACAAACGTGGCCACCATTTTTTTTTTGCAACACTTTTTGTTGGCTTTAACTCATTTTCGAACACCCAAACTCGTGACTGGTTTTTTGTTTCGGGTTCGTACGCGTATATCCAGGATTCGTCACCTGATACAATGTTATATACAGCATTTAAGGATCCTGCGTGGAATCTTTCGAGAGTTCTGACGCACCAAGTAACGCGAGCCGCTTTTTGCTCTTCACAGAGCAAATGCGGTATTCATCGGGAAAACAATTTTTTACACCAAATTGTTCATGCAAGATTATTTGTATTTGACTCATGCCAATGTCTAAATTTGCCTGAATTTCGCGGTATGTCACATGTCGATCTTCCTCAATCAGCTTACGCACAGCATCAACGTTTTCTTGGGTGACTGCAGTTTTTGGACGACCTTGACGGGGATCATCACTGAGCTTGACACGTCCACGTTGAAATTCAGCAAACCAGCGATAAATTGTGGTTTTGGATGGGGCTTCGTCACCAAATGCAGAAAGCATCCGGTCAACACACTGTGTTTGTGTAAAACCGCTTCGAAAGTCATAATAAATCATCGCCCTTGAATTTTCTCAACGACTAAACAAGTTTGAGAAGACCTTGTGAGAAGACCGAGAATCTTTTTTTAAATAAATAAATGGTATTCGATTTTTAAAACCAAGGAGTTTTCAATTAAAAAGATTTTAATATGATAGGAATAGTGGAAATATTCCATTCCCGATACTTTTAGTGCAGCCTATGTAATAATTCCACCTTAACTCGTTTCCGAGGTACTTGGCTAAAATATCTCTCTCACCTCTAGTCTTTGATAGGCGGAACTGGGCCACATTTTGTTCAGTTCAATTACTCCACGTGTCCCTCTGGTTAGCAGAGGATGAAAGACAAAACGTATAGGGTCAGGAAGTTCAATAAAACAATTCAAACGTCATTTTACGTTTTTTAATTAAAAAGTAATAATTTAACAAATACTTAGATGTAAAAGCGCACATTCCAATAACATAACCTAACATTTCATGTTGTTCTATACACGACATCGATCGATGATTTTGATAAGACTGAACGATAAAACATTCAAAGGTCGCTAGTTCACTAATGCCACGTTCCAATAAACAAGAAACTATTCGTTTTGCTTACGGACGGTAAAATTTCGTTGAATTTTTTTGAAAATATTACCATCTGTAAGCAAAACGGATCGTTTCTTGTTTATTGGAATGCGACATAAATCGGTCTACTGACACTCATCGATTGATCCTTGCTTAATAGATACGAACTGCTCTTGCTGTATATATTTTAATGATACCACAGAACGACCTAAGCGAGTGTGACGTTCAACATTAAGAATTTATAAAAAATGATTAAAAATAAAATATCCAATTTAGCGCTAACACTTCAATTTTCAGAATCAACAAGAAATGTGTCTGGTTTTAAAATATTACAACCATTTTTTACTATACTTTGAATAAAATATCGATATCGACGTCGATCTTATCAGTCAAGTCACATCCTTACACTTTGATTTCTTACCATTGCATGCCAAATATTATACAGACGAAATTTTGATGTAAAACTTTACGAACCATAAATATATCACTAAAATTTTGGAGCCATAACAAAATGCAACGAAATACTCAAGATGCGTCAAGATCATGAAAGCATCGCCTTGGCTACGACCGACACAACCACTATTACGATGCGGGCGTATGTGTATTTAACTAGCTAAGGAAAGTGACACCAGAAATGTCTTCTACGTCTCATGCCGAACCACAGCATTTTAGTAGAAGTACATAATTCAAAAGCACTAAAATAAACATATTTATAAGTTTCCGCGACACTACCACATTATTCTCAAATGCTGTCACTGAACTGTCAGCGTGACGCGGTATAGTTTTTAAGCACCGCCCACTGCGGTACAGCGTGGTTTCTTAGTTAGGGTCACATACATTTCTGTGTAATATCATTATTCATTAGTTGCACGTGCAAACAAAAACACAACCCGATATTTTTATGTAGTATTTTATATAGTTAAAATTCCGAACCATATAATATTAGGAATCTTCTCGACAGAATTCTGGGTTGAGTTTTCGTGCATAGTGTAATTTATAAAAAAAAGACATACTAAATATGACTACATCTATAAGCTATATGTAAAAATATCCAAGACAAATACCAAACTTTCAAACTCTAGGCTGGTGGTGGCTGTAAAATATTACGTCCTTTTCCTTCTTACAAAATTTCCTAATATAATAGACAAGGATAAAAAATAGTCTAAATTACCCGCGTAAACTTTTCATAATAGATGACATTTAACTACATAATATATTTTATGATATAAAAAAATATATAGCTAGAAGTTCCCATTTACTTAAAACAGTTAAGATTTTACTCATTTTTTATTTTCTTTAAATCTTCAGATACTCAACAAATTCATAGATTTTTAGCTCAGATGTAGATTAGATTAGATAAGAGTGGATGGGCCACTCTTGACTCAATGAGGTCTAATTTTACTACCTCTATCTGAGGGTATAAGGGTGAATTTTACAGGGTAACATTGTAACATTGCTTTAAGCAATTTAGTTGTCTCGTTATAACTGTATAGACTACGTCATCAAGCTAGTATATACAGCATGTAGCCGCCATTAAGAGGGACCTCCACTATACCTGTGCGGTATTGCCGTACAGATACTACTTTCACCTCAAGAAAAGAGCGTACTCCCACCTCAAAGGCCGGTAATGCACTTGTAACTCTTGATTTGCTGGTGTGCATGAACGACAGTAGTCACTTACCATCAGGTGACTCGGCTGCTCGTTTACCCCGTGTGCAATAAAAAAAACCTGCAATAAGGCACAAAATCACATGGAATTTCTAATCCAGATCAAAATAGTAACAATTTAGTTTTTTAATAGTTTGTTTTATTTTATCAAAAAAATGACATAAAAGATACACAAATATAACATCAATAACGAAGTATATGTATATGTTCCTTTGATCATTTAATTTGCAAAGAGGTGTACTGTATTTGACTTGACTTTGTGATTCTCTTGCAATTTAGCAATAAAAATGCTCTGACTATGATATTAAAGTTAATCTCACCCACCTATTTCTGCCCCGTTATATTTATTAAGCTTATTTAACACTTGTAAATAATATTGGGGTAAAATTATCCTAGGGAATGGCATGTACACGAAGATTTTATATACCGTTCTGGCTCTCAGACAAACTGACCCACAATAGTTCCACCTAGAATATATAACATACATTCCTTGATGGAGTGTCACTCTGTAAATTTATATATAGCACGTGCAAGTACATAGTGTAGTTCTAGCTTAAGCAATGTGATCGTGTACAAATCCTAGTTTAGATTAAGTTTTCTGTTCCGTTATTGTTTTGAGGTTGGCCATCACTAAATCGAGCGAGTTTGGGGAAATGCCGTCCAGGATCGTTACACGTGGGTCTTTCTCTATCTGAAAATAGAAATAAGGAGTGAGAGAGTGGACTCCGCCGCTCGCTTCTATCCTCACATACCTCACGAGCTTCCTCTACGGTCAGTAAACCTTTCATACGAGAGCAGGTTTCCGGTACTTCTGACCTCGCCCTTCTTCCGAACATCACCAATGTAACAATTTAAAGGTTAATATTACTTGGGAGCGACCTCATGACTTCTACATATCACATGTGCGTATATCTCAACTAGTATTATACAATATATATGCAACATCCTCCTCTTTGCCTTTTCCCAACTAAGTCGGGGTCGGTTTTCAGTCTAACAGATATTTTACGCGAAGCGACTGCCATCAGATCTCCACAACCCAAGTACTAGGCGATACCGAAGTTCTGTTATTCGATCAGGTCGTCGGACTCGTTAGGGTTTCGATCACCCGTAACGAATGCCACAGATGTTCGTATGGCACCCGGGACCGACGACTTAACGTGCTCTCCGAGGCACGAAGGGGTCTCGACGTGTTAAGAACGGTCACCCGTCCTAAGACCGACTCGGCTAGTACTACTTAACCTCGTAACGTGCTAATCTACTCGGTCACCACTTAGCCATATAGGAACGCTCCGGCTAGGGACTACGGTATGGGGTTGACGAACCATGGCTCGGTACTTGAGATGCTCGGGCCAGACGCACAGCTCGAAGTAGCCCGGCACGTCGGGCGGCTCGTACACGCGGTAGCAGCGCCGCGACGCGCACTCGCCGTACTCCAGCACGAAGTAGTAGCTGTAACGCGCGACACACGAGTTCAAATCTTCCGACACCCTTAAACCAACAGTCAAATGACTGTATGGATGTACATTATTTAGGAGAAGTGAGTGAACGGTCTCGAACTTATCATAATACCGAGTTGTAAGCGTACAGAACGCCGACTCCGCAAAATCATTTAAATAAATAGCGACTCTCGGTCCGTAACGATAAAGTCACAATTCAGATCGCACAGCGCCGATTACAGTTATACCGACTTAAAAGTTGCCTCTCTTTCTATCACACTCTTATCTGTTCCGACGACGCCGCGACGTTAGGGTTATCTTTTTTTTAAATTAATGAATCTGAATATTTCTGTAATAATTGTGAACAAATAAAATTTAGTCATTAACTTGATCGTCTAGATACGAAAGGATGACGCGACACCTAAAGTTTAGTAAGTTTTATACCTAGTGTGCGGAGTGGATCCGGCCTGGATAAAATTGAAGTCATGGGAATTGAGATTGAGTTTTAAAGATAAAACAAATAAATCGTATTGATATATCGGTTTGATAACAATCTAAACGCATGCGGTACGGCGCACAAGACTTTTTCTCAAATCAAAGTGCTCACAAATCTGGTAGCGATTGTTAATAAGCAACTACTGTACTTAGCACCTGTTATCATTAGGAGGTCTGTGCCCTTTGTTTGCCACCATAAAGTATAAAAAAACTGACTATAAATACTGATATAAACCGATAGTTTTTCACGACACATATAATTAACTTTTTAATAAAATATCACAAACTCCAATGAGAATAAATTGTAATAAGCTGTATTCTTCATCCTTTAATTTTCCACCCTCAGAGGTGGACTATTTTCTTAAATTTTAAATTGGACCAACCTCGAGTACAACAAATTTAATTTAAAAAAATGATTATTGAACCAATTGAAACGGAACTGAAATGGCATATTCAGTTGAATTGAAAACCTCCTCCTTTTTGAAAACAATTAAAAATGGGATATTAAGTAACTGTGTAAAATAAATAGATTTGCTCTTCAAGTCGGATAACAGACGACCCTCTGATAGAAGAACAAATTGTATTTCATTTCGAAATTAAAAAAACTAAATTAAAAAGTCTAAAAAAAGAAGGATGAAAACTGGTAGAACATTAGATCTTCATAACAAAATGCCCCTTTAACCACAGTTACTCACCTCAGGTTACACAACTTCATAATAGGCTCATAATTCAAAACTGTAAACCCTTCAATGATCAAGAAGTTCTTGTTCGGTATCTTGAATATGTGCTCACCCTTGTTCGTAGTCGCGAAATGGGACTTATTGTTTCCCTCTATAGTTGAACATATATCTTTGTACATGGCCTCCATATCCAGAGCTGATAGTATATCATAGTTATTGTGATCTAAATTCTCACACTTGACATGATGTGGGCTGTCATCAGGGTAGAAGTACTTGTCTTGGTGGAATAGATACACAGGTGATAATTTTTGATTTAACTGATTCGCTAAAGATGTTTTGCCACCGCAGGTAACGCCAGAGATACCAATAATGATCCACTCATCCCTGTGCTTCATTTCTAATGCTTTCTTGCCGCTTTGGCAGGGCCCGTGGATGGTGGCAGCTAGTCTGTGTGTTACTGGCACATGAACATGTGGTATAGGGTGAAAGACATTAATCCTCCTATGAAAAATAGACCCCAAGTGCCGCAGAATAGTAGAAACCACTTGGGGCTTGGTACCAGTGGGTAAAATGATGATTCTGAAAAAAAATTACCTTTTTAATATTTTTTTGTTTTTGTAACAACTTAAGTAAGTACTTTTTACTAGGGAATTTTCTGTGTGTACCAGAACTTCACAATCTTGCATTCAGACTTGGAACTACTTGAGAAACATGCAGTTTTTTCATATGGGGATCAAACTGACAAACTACGTGTAGTATGTACAGAGTATGTAGATGTTCCTTTGCCTTACTTACGTACTTACTTTCTCTCTCGTTACTAGCAAACCACAACTTATAATAATACCTTATAAACTCACATTCACCTGACTTCCTATCTTACAATATTTGTGTACCTATTTCTTTATCAATCTTACCCGACTAGTGAAGCAATAGGAATGTAAACAAATTTTCGGAACTGCTTTTATTTTTTCGACATCGATACATAATTGATTAAATGTCGAGACGATTTCCGTTTAGTACCGATAAATTCTTGCCAAATGAGTTTAGCCTTTTTACAGGAATTTAAGGTAGCATTTAAAGTAACAAGTAACATAAGGGAGATCATGCTCAATTCCGCTGTACAAATGCATACACATTTCAATTAAAGACAACACTGCTGCTTAAAGTGTTAGTATGTAGACTTGGTAGAAATAATTATATAATGCAATATAATACTCAGTGCCGTAACTATACCATCTGGACCCCATCGCTTATTCATCGGATGTGTACGAGTTTGACTTGGGTGTTATTTTCTAACTCGTATAATTTGTTAGGTTTATTAATTTAGATAAGTTACATTGATTAAATACAAAATTAATATTTCTGTGTTCAGAGCCTTTGGTGACCGGGGCCCTCTCGAGCCGGGGGCCCGTGGTATTTTGCCCGCTCTGCCACCCTATTGTTAAGCCACTGATAATACTTTAGTTTCTTTAGAATAATAGTTAAGCATCTTGGTGACCAAGATTTATCCAAAAGACTAATGCAATGAGTTGTACACTAATAAGTGTTATCATGTCCTAAGGATCTTAAAAATCATACATGGTAGAATATACCAAAAATGTGAAGAGAGTCTAGGTGACACACAGTTCGGTTCCAGAAATGGGTTTGGTCCAAGAGATGCTGTCTATTGTGTTGGGGTATTCGAATTGGTATAGGGCTGTTTTTGCATTTAGACCCATAGGCAGTCCATTATGCATTCAGGTAAGGCTGACTAGTTGAGCCAACTCCTTCCAGAAGCACAGAAGCCTTCTGGGGCGTTCACAGTCTTCTACGAGCGACCTCGCACCCGCGAGGATACTTGCCCGTTATGAGGCCAGTCCCTCGCACTCCAGGATAACGTGGGTGGCCGTTTCCTCTCTGTTGAGACATACTCTGCATAGAGGACTGTCTGTCGCATTGATGGTGTGTATACCTATCCTATCAATATCAACTCTGGTGTGATTGTTATACTATAAATGTTACAGAAAATGCTCAATTATATCAGAGAATCAAGTGCCAATTTGGGTCTGCATAAAAATATGTGAAAACTAAAATTTAGTTTTCAAATATTTTTGTGCAGAATATATTGTTATCTCTAAGAAAAAAACATACCAAATTATTGCTAGCATAGAGATCCATTCCATCCATTATTTAAAGAGAATGTAATTTACTCTTACCTTCGTCAATGAATGGATAGGTATTAATCCAGAGGGTCAGCAGGAGAAATATAAAAGACGTTGTCCCCAACACGAACTTGGCAATCGCACGGTCAGGCACATCCATAAATAAGCATTTTTTCACTTATAACTAACTAGGTTCAATTTCAACTGACGAGTTATTAGATTTTTTTTATGATGTTCAAGACTTGATTTCTTTAATGAAAAAAAATTTTAACTGCAGAAAAGTTCTTCTTCAAAATCTTTGAATGATTCAGTCCCTTCTGGGAAGAGTATGGATTTGTTTTCCTCTACTTTGATTTCTGGTGTATCAGCGAGTGGTTTTTGCTTTATTGCACGCTCTACTATCTGTAACAAGCATATTAAACTGAAAATTAATCACATAATAGATATGAATTACCACTAACAACCAATAGCAACAAATATTGCCGAAGATAAGGATATTGATGGGTATAGGCAAATAGAACAAAATACATATTTATGGCTACTTTTTAAATCCCATGCAAAAAGGAGGGGTGTTATAAGTTTAAGAGAGAGAGTATATTAGTCTTTACAGCCACCAAAAGCAATGTCTCTCTGACCTTTCTCTATAAATTGTCTGCAATAGACATAAAGGCTGATTATAATTTTTTTTTTTTTTTTAAAAGTCAACTCCCGCATTAGGCATTACTCCTGTGTCGCGGGGGACCCAGACTAAGGTGGGAATCGAACCCACGACCTATAAGCATATTGGTCAGGGTCACTAACTACTAGACCAACAGGTCAGTCAAATAATGATGATGATGTATATTTGTGTGTCTGTATATCTGTGCTCCTAAGCATGTTGTGAGAAGTGTCAATCTATTACCTATTATTAGTTTTATTATTACTAAACAGATGGACCAATTGCAATTTAATTTATTTGTTTGAAAGGTGACTTGTTCGAGTGTCCTTTGCTTTAATTCAAGAAAATCTGTTCAGCCGTTTGAATATCTTTAGCTCTTTTCTAGGTGTTGAAGGGATTTTTCAGATGGGGTATTATACATTCTTAATTTTTACTTGTTAAAGTTTAATTAGTACCTGGGTAGTTATTTATTTTGTAAAAATAAATAAACAACCATGTGAAAATGGTGAACTGTGAGAATCTTGATGTAGTTCACATAAAAACAATCACCATTTGAAGTCAATGTCAGTATACTTTTTAATTATAAAATAGATATGACCGTGGCCATACATAACAAGAGATAAAATAGTTATCACTGTTCATGCACACTTGTGTCTTGAAGATGACATTGACTTCAGTAAATACTATTTATATTTAGTTGTTAGTCTCATATGTAGTGATTTTTATTAAACTATATTTATTTTAGCAAACAGTACAGTGGTTTAACCATATCTTGAAACCACTGTGGTAAATGTTGGTTACATTATCAAATAGAAGAAGTATTGATGTGACTGAAATGGTTGTATTTCAAATTGTCATTTTTTTTTGTGTATTTTATGTAATACTAGCAGCGCCCTGCGGTTTCACCATAAGTCCCAATCCCATGGGGGAATATCGGTATAAAAAGTAGCCTATGTGTTAATCCAGGTCTCCAGCTTCCTAAATACCAGGTTTCATTGCAATCCATTCAGTGGTTATTGCATGAAAGAGTAACAAACATCCATCCATCCAAACTTTCACGTTTATAATATTAGTGGGATTTTCATGAATGAATAAAATTTAGAGAAATAATTAACCCCAAAAACATCTATTTGAGTGTTGCTGCAACTACATAGTGCTATGTGTTACAAGCCATGACCAGATTCAGAATAACCTTAATAGAAAAACTTTATAAATAAACTGTAATCAAGAGTTTGAAAGTTGACAAAATCCTGCAAGTTTCTAAGAACAAGTAGGTCAAGTAAAGTTTAAAAAAATCTTACCTTTTGAGCTGTGGTAGTATCTGCAGTAGGCTTAGACAATGCCAGCAACTTTTTAATATTCTCTTCAGCAATTTGATCCTTTGATTTGCTTGGCACCTTACTTGTTTTGCTTTTGTTCTTAAACAAATGCCGGTGACCTAAAAAACACGTGCAAATATATGTAATTAATAAGAATGTAAATGATCGTGTTTTAGACTACCTATCGCACAAGGTATTGCAATGTCTCAAATTGTTTTATAAGATGGTATGGATATATGGATGGTAATAAAATCAGCACCAATAAAATGTTTTACCGTGTTGTAAAGTCGTGCGACTGCCTTTACTGATACGGGTGTAGAAATTAATAAAATTAATGTTACAATTGTGATGTAATCATTCCTACCAACCTTGACCTGACGGCCGCCGCACACGTCCGCCGCGCTTCTTAGTTAAACACTCTATAACAATATAAACAGATTCAAATTTCTCATAACATGACAATACAATAACTAACAATTCTTTATGATATTCATACCTTCTGGATCAACGAGTTCGAGGGCCTGTCGAACTAAAGCTAAAGACATTTTAATACAGCTGTATGGTCGAAATGCATTTATTATTTTTATAATTAACACGAAAATTCCAATTCTAACCTAAAACCGAAATGTGAAATGTCAGCTACGACAAGTTTCAGCAGTGCTGTCAAGAAAGTGTTCAACACTTATTTTAGAAAATGTGTGCAAAAAATGGTAGAAAATGGTAGATTTGAAAAAGGAAAATCGGTAGAGATCTAAATACCAAAATAATATAACTCTAATCTAAAAGATATGTAGGAATTCAGGAATAAAATAAAACCCGTTTTAAAATATTTATTTATTTCTAATCGTTTAAAATTTCGTCGTAAATTTTTGCGTTTATTCATTTCAATGAAATACTTTTTTTAAGGATAAGTTTATTTTATTTTACTCCTGACCTTTCCACTTCCTTTTCAGATTCTATAATCATTTTATTTATTTATTTTATTTTACTACAAACACTATCATGACTTCTGCAAGAGAGTTGAAATGTCAGTAGTAAAAATAAAATGTAACAACTAATGTAGGACACAATGAATGAATAAATGTTAATAAATTCGCGTTATTAAATCGATGTACAAATAGATTTTTTTCTTCATCACTTTGCTGTTTTAGTATGTAGTATAAACATATAACAAAAATATGTAGATACACACATAAAAATTGTATTATTATATTATATTATTTATGTTTCTACATGTTTTTGTTAACACTTTTCAGTATTCAGAGCTAGGCTTCCCGTTTTCTTAAATAAATCTTTTTATACTAACGTCAGTCGTGGTCTAAAAAGAAGAAAATAAACTTTAAATTGAATCCCATCAATTTATTACATTAGACAATTCATATGATATGGCCCGGTTTAGGACTGTCAAACTAGACGAATTTATTTGAGTGAGAAATAAAATAAGTACCTTTAGGCATATACAATTAAAGAGGCTTGGTTGTCGTATTAATGAATGAATTGGTATCCATATGATGAATATTTTTTATAAGATCAATAGGTAGATCTCACTCATCTTTCTTCAGTTTCACTCGCTCACGAAACAACACTGCCACATTGACACTCTGAGCGGTTAAGCTAGTAAACTAGGTCAGAGTTACTGGTATGTTCAGAGTTAGTATGAGTGAGTGATACATTTTATATCAGTGTCAGTGGTGAGTAATACATATCTTTTACAAATAGAAAGAGATAACACTGGGTAGCGGATTTTTATTGAATGCGAGAAAGCAAATTTTATGACTTTGGGACACTTTAGGACTTATTTAATAGGGCTTCTAGACACATTGGCTTGTAGACAGTCTGCATGACCTGCTGGACAGGAGAATGATGATCGTTTTTAATTTACTCTAAGTTAAACCATACGGTATCCATATATAGTCGTTTTGTTTCCACAGGTTCTGTATGTTGTATCGTGCTATAAACGGCGACAGTGACTCTTCAGCTGGAGTGGAAAGGCGTGAAGACCCTGGGCCACAGCCGCACCCTCAGCAAGCGCATCGATACGAAGTGAGTGGTTACTTTTCACCAGCTTAGCTACAAATGTATTTATTACCCAAGCATCAAATACTTTAAGTTTTTAGCTTTATTTAGACAAATCGATGAATAAATGGATGAAGGATTTTATGAAGTACCTACTGTGTGCAACAGTAGAGATCCCATGGCTGAGATCACTGGCTGGTGACTCTTTGCTGCTATCGGTCTGCCGTTAGTGTATATTTTATGTCAACGCAGGGTCCCCCGACGCCGTGCCCAGCCCGCGTGGAGTACGCGACGCCCGTATTCGCCCGCAACTACCAGGGCGTGTGGCGATACGTGGTGCAGATTCCATACGAGGGATACTTTACCCAAACTGTGGAGGTCACGAGGTAAGTTTTATTAACATACAAAAATATTACCGAAAATATATCTTGCGTTACTAACTTTATACTTTCGCGTTCCACGATATATAATTATGTATTCAGGAATTAACGCGATCACGTAATAGGTATTACATGCCGTCGAATTGCCTGATGTTTCGGCCAGGTTGCACGGGCCATGGTCACATACTGAGTTTGCCTGGCAGTTTGCAACTATAATTTTACCACAAAATATATGTTAAAATATATATTATTATATCAGATAGAAAACATAGAAGTATACAGTTATAAGCGTGTTTTCAACTACAGTGCGAGGTCGATATATAGATCTACCTAGACCTACGTATCTACCTAGACCTAGTACCTACGTAGACATCCTGTCGATGGTGGTGTATGTGTCGGGTCGTTCGACTCTCTTTGATATGTTTGAAGTGGACAACGGCTGGCGCGTGCGACATGCTTGTGAACGGGTGCCGTCGGTCGGGACTGGTCATCTCCGAACTGTTGTTACTTACATATAGTAGTAGTTTCAGCGTCTGTTTATAGTTTACAACAATACGTTACATCGTCCCCACATTTAATTTCCGCATATAAGCAATGTAACCAGAGACTTGTAAAAAGATGTTGAAAAGGAGTGTCCTTGGAGTTTCTTGCCCGTTCTTCTCCACAGGATTTACGTATTGGAACAGGCAACTAGCTTCACGACCGACTCAGTCTGACTGACTACTACTCCTGGCAATTCAAAAATACCCATAATGGGAATGGGTTTAATTGAAATAATTAATTTTGATTTTATAGGTCGGTCCCACAAATTTATAGTCACAGATCTCATATTTTTACCGTTTTGAGTCGTATAAAAGAGAATGAACGAAAGCGTTGTGTCGAACAGATGCATGCAGTCCCGCTGCCACTACCTGGACGGCGGCTGCCTGAGCTCGCCGCGCTGGGTGTCGCTGCTGGTGGCGGAGCTGCACTACCCACCGCGCCAACATCAGGTACCGCTCTATAGAGTAACGAGTATGCTCCTTATTTGTATCTTCACCTTTACCTTTTTCTTCTCATTCCTTTTTTTATTCTCCGACACTTCTTGTTAACAGACTTTAATGTTAATATTATATAGCAACCTTTTTTAAAATGAACTTTATTCAGCATTGTTCCAAAAAAATAAGCGATTTTAGTGAGAAATTAGTATTTAAAAATTAATAATCAGAATAACGAACTACTAATGGCATAATAATCATAAATTTGAAACGCCGCCGACTCGAAAATCCGTTCAACCATTACAAAAAAAGCTGATGATCTTCGAACGGCTGAACAGATTTTCTTGAATTATTTCTAAGAATAATCTCGATCGAGTCACAACTCAAACAAAAAAAAACGCTATTCGTTTGGGAGCTACGACGCCACAGACAGACACACAGAACAATAACATGTCACAACATTAATGAGGTTAATTTTATTTTACAGGATTATAAACCATACGCACAAAACCGCGTCGGTCAGCAGGCTGATGCAGAGTCCAGCACTGATAAACCCTCACATTGTGATGGTCACGACGAAATGGGCTGCTACCAGGTATGACTATTTTAAATTGTGTTTTCACATTTGTTTTGTATCGAATTTGACATACTTAATGCGAATTAAGTCGTTTTGACAAAATAAACTGAGCTATTTTAATCTAAAGCGAACCGTTTGGAATTAAACAGATCCTAGATCGCTCAATGACTCATTGACAGTTTTTAGTCCATGAATAATATCCGAAAATTAACTAAGACTATTCAGACGTCCCTATGATTTAGAGGGACACCCCTCTACCACATGAAGGTAGTCATGGATAAGATTTGTGCAAAATTCATTCAATAGTCAGAATTCTGCCATGAAAACTGTTAATAGCTGTAAATTGTAATTTGCAGGTACGTCTGTACTACGACTGGTTCCTAGTGCCCGGTTCCTGCAAGTGCTGGAGGCCTGACTACTTCGCAAGGTACGTCCGCCGTCGTCAGAACAACGAGCTGTAGATCCATCTACTCCAGGACCTCGGGGACACATCGCATCATCCATTCAAACTTTTATATTTATAGTAAAATTAATAGGATGAAACCTATCATTGCTGTCCTAAGGCGTTGAACATAAATATTACATCATCTACGTAAATTTGAATCATAATATGAATATTGAACGTCATATAAAGTACGAAAGAATTCAAAAACTTGAATTGAAATTAAAAACTGATATAAAAATGAGTTTTATTACTTTTCTGTATTTGAAAAGAAAACTATTTTCTTTTACATAGTAACTAAAAATGAATTATTACAATTTGTTAATATCTCTTTGTTAGATCGACGTAAGAAAAATGTAAAGTTTACAATCTTGCATTATATTTTGGTGCTACCGTTAACTAAAAAGTTGTGACACTAAGACTGTTTTTAAATAAATAATATATTATGTAATAATGAGTAGGAATGTGTGGACTAATGTATTTCTTTTCTTTATAATGTAATACATAATTATATTGAATGTGGAGAAAAACGTTTCATAATAGTAAACATATAAGCTTTGTTATTTAATTTTTTTATGTAAAATCTTAATAAATTAATAATAAACACCTACGTTGATAAAATTTGTCATGAAAATGTTTCTACAAGTAAAAGTTTTACGATTAGAATAAAAACTTCCGATAGTGGTGTTCATATTTATTAAAGGTATACGGTTTTATTTACCCGACGGGGCAGTTTATCAAGAAGTGAAGCATCCTCCTTGATAAAGGGTCCCTGTCGGGTCCGAAACTGGTCGGGCATCCTCGAAATACACACGTGAGTATAAACGTATACCTTGAATAAAAATAAAGTTTAAAAACAATAAAAAGTAGCTATAGGTACCTACCACGTTTACGAATCAAAATATTGTAATAAGTGAACAATCCCTGTAGAAATACTCGTTATTTTAGTTATAAGAGATGTTGTATTGAAGCTCAAATTGCATTTATATTTGTAACTAAGTAGGTATGTAAAGATGGTAATAAAGACTTAACCATGCTTTCTTTTACTTATTCATTGTAAGTTTTTACACAATTGGAAACAAAAAAGAAAAATAATACATGCGGACATATTAATACGAGTAATAACGATCAGGAAGAGTCAAACTAGTGTGATAATTAATATTACTATAAGACTTGCACAGAACAGTTATATGACTCAAGAAAGGTCGAGATTTTGTTTATACGTTAAATATATTGAAAAGAAATGGTTCAAGAAAGCATGGTTTTAATAATAGTTAAGTGTTTTATTAAGTAACAGCTTATTTATTTACTTCCTAGGATAATTTGGTTTAGTTGTAATAATAAAGCATTCCAACATAATACAAATGGTTTTTCTGATGTTTAGACTCAAGTTTCAGTTCGACAACCATCGGAAGTCAGCTTTAGATATGTAACTATAACAGCATGAAAACTTTAGTAGATCGATTTTATGCCTGTAATTGAATTTTTAGACACGGTCTCCTAAGATCGATATTTTACAACCCCAAAAAGTTAGATAAGTTGAAAACTACTCTTGAACTAGATTTATAGCTCGTGTAATTGAAAACACACCTCTTACAGCTAACGGAAGAAAAATAAAAGAACGAAACAACAGGGAACAGTTTTTTCGGGATGAAAGGTACCCATATTCTTCGGGATGAAAGGTATATATACACATTTCATTCATGGTGATCAGCTTAGTAGTTCAATTTCAAATTCAATATCTTTATTTCATAAAATTTTTCAACAATGATTCGAAATCAATTTAAAACACCGGACAAGTGCGAGTCTGACTCGCGCACCGAGGGTTCCGTAAGCAAACAAACTTGTATCCGTTCATTCAATTCTCAAAGACCGTCTTTTTCGAAAGACACACTTAACTTTGCAGTTGCGATGTACGACTAAGTGAACAATCCAACCGCAAAATATAAGTTTGTAATCACAAAAACTTTTTTAATGTGAAATAATAACAAATTAATGACTTTCGGATTTTTTCCTTCACTTGTGCTGTCAGACCTTGCTTCTTACCAAATTTCATGATTCTAGGTAAATGGGAAGTACCTACCCTATAGGTTTTCGACCCAAAACCGGTTACTTCCGGTTGACCTAGAATTGTCAATTTTCGAATTGTCAATCGTGTTTACTCAGGACCTTGACTTTTATACACCTAATAGGGACTATAGACCTCAGTATCTGGTATAAATTTCAACTTGCTAGGTCCACCCATTCCTGAGAAAATCGTTAGTGACACACGGACAAGAGAGTGATCTTATAAGGGTTCCTTTTTACCTTTTGAGGTTCGGAACCCTAAAAACTTTTAGACCTGCCATCGTGTTTATCATCATCGTCATCGTTTTTATTATGATCAAAATTATAAAATATGGGTTCCGGCCGATTAGAAATGATCGTCAGCGTGGCCAGAAAATATTATGTCAAAAGGCCAAAAACTATTTGAGTCCGGGCAAGTCTTAGAAGTAGAAGGAACAGTTGGGAATCATGAAATTGCAGTAATAGTAATAACTGACAAAATTGTAGCTCAAATGAAAATTTATAACATTTATGATGTCAAAATAACTGTAAAGTATTTTCTGAACTCGGATTTCACGTAAATATATTTTGTCTATATTATTATTATTATTTATGTCCATGTCGCCTTCTTTTCAAATGTAGAGCAAATTGCAAATGTAAGGCAAGCCTATCTGAAAAATGTCACATCTGTACTTTAATTTACTTTATAAATTCTCCAAATAGCAATATCGAAAATAAATGAAGCACAACAGTGGAGTAAACCATCACATCGACAATTATTAGGTTTAACTTAGATATATTTACAAATACCATTATAAGTCATTTCTAAATGTTTTTGAAACTCATACTTACGTTTATTTATATTTATATGTTTTTTTTCTGCATTTATTCACTTATGTCGTTTATCACATAACCGTGGTAAGTGAGTACTATTCGTGGGTGGGCAGTAAAGTAATAGAATTGTACACCATTTGACTTATTTTTATTTTTCTTAGAAGAGTTTGAGCATGCCGAAATGCAACATTACATTTTCACTTAGTTAAATGTTATTCACTTCTTTACTCTGATTATTGAACAACGTAAAGTGTCAATGACAAGACAAGACTTTGATTTGCGCCATAAGGGGGCAGAGCCTTCGTCGTGCACGTTCCCTACTGGATCACCAGATAGTATGGATTGTAAATTTTATTACAACACTGTGTTGTGCGTTGTGATTCAGATTAAAAATTATTATATTAGGTATATGTAGATGTAACGATATATCCGATCAGTGAAGTACCCATACGCTTTACAACTCGGTACGCGGTACTGACAACCCTGTTGTTACGAGTGTTTAAAGCAAACACGTTTAAAGGCATATTCATCACATTTCACGGTAAGCAGTAAAGAGTAAAATACATAATATACAAGGGTAGTGAGCAATTACCACATAAATCAGAAGGTCATCAGTAATAATATACTATCAAAGATCTACACACATAGTCTAATAAAAGGCCTCACATCAATCAAAATGTGTATGTGTATGTGTTAGACATAGTAGTGACGTTAAAAATGCAATGAAGCAAATTTCTACCATTTAAATTAGTTGATCTTTTGTTGATGGAATATTATAGTTCTATTCATGTTGCCAGAATTTTTGTTTATTGCCTTTCGGACGAATAACAATTATTTTATTGAGATTTCTAGTCTTCTTCTAAAATAACTTTAGGAATTATAATAACACATTAAAAATAACTTACCTATATAAGTACCTATTTATTGTATTTCTAAGTGACCACTTGTCAAACTGGTTACTAGTAACGTAAAGTAACCACAGAAAAATTAAACATCGTAAAAATCTTACTTAAAACTTATCTGATTACAAAGGAAGTAATACCTACAGTAACTAATACATTCTCTTACATAGTGAGTCCATTAGTTTATATAAAAATTCTATAGGAAATAAAACTTAACTTTATCCCGATAAAAATATGACTTTGGGATAGTTTGGTATCCAATAAACTCAATAAAAATAATAGGTACAACTTCGAATCCTCGTTTAAAACCCCGCGATGGTTCTCATTTTAAGTTTCATGGTTGGGCAAGGATGTTTGATTTTGCAAATAAAATTCACATTAACTTAATTTAATAAATCAATAATTTGATGAACCTTCACCTATTAACCACAAGCTTCCACAGTACTCTTACTGTTATAATTCTTCATTCGTCCTAATATGACTAGGCCTTTTGATATGTACGTGTGCATCCCAACAAACAATGAGCTAAGTTGAGGCAAGTAATAACTATAGTATAGTATTAGTACTTATGAGAAAAAGCAAAGCATCTATCGAGAATTTCTATTTTCGACATCACTTCTACTCTGATTGGAGATAACTATATCAGCAACATCTTCAATGTTTGTCGTTACTTCAATTACTCTACGTAGTATATAATTAGGTGTTCGGAAATTAGCGCGATTATATAAGTATTACATACCATAGAATTGTCTGACATTTAGACCATGCAGTCTGCATTGGCCATTGTCATTGGTCATAGGCTGACGGGTTCAGCGCTGCACGCCCTCCGTCGTCGAATCCGTGAGATAGAAGTTTCTTTATTCACCTACACATAACGGAGGGCGTGCACCAAACCATCCAGTTGTGTAATACACCCTATATAATCGATTTAATTACCGAATTCGTAATTTAAAGGTTAGTATAATCTGCTTAGTGACCCATCATTAGAACCATTTTGTTCAAAGCTATTTTGTTGAGATAAGTCGTTGAGATGAATATCTGTATCAGTATTAGACTGCGGATCTTCAACACTATGCCGTTTATGTACCTTTGGTATTTCATCTGCATTGCTTAATGTTTCAAGGCATGTGGAATAAGGTGGAGGTGGTTCTTCAGAGGTAATGTCGAGGCTTTTATTGATGATCCCATGGTTGCTCGCTGCGCACTCAAAATACGGAGGCGGTAAATCAGAATGGCTGTCACTTTGAGGAGAAATTTCTGAGCTGAGTAACAGTCTGAAAGATCCATTATCACTGTTGTGTTCTTGTGCTGAAACAGATAAACATTGTTCTTGCTAATTGTAACATACTTATCTAGGTACATAAGTTTTCTAGCAGTTGTCAGTAGCTTAGACAATAAGAATAGGGTATGACTGTCAAGTCAAATCAGAATAATTTTAGTAAACATCAAAGCGGTAGGTTCGGTTATTTTTGTATGAAATACTAAGGAATGACGTCACGCCTTACTGTTGTCAAATCATTCGCCTTTAATGCTAATTTAACGATTATAAAATATATTAAAAGCGTTAAAGAAAAACTGGACGACAATTTTCACACTATTTTAAGTTATTTTATTGACCGACTTGGTGAAATCATTTATTTTGAGCATAGGCAGCTATTCAATTGTACAAACACATACCGTGTAAGTCATTAAGATTCAATATAACATGTCGTGAAAGACAAAAACAAGAAAAAGTTATTATATGGGCACCTACCACTCAAGAGTGACAGGTGCGTTGCCGACCTTTAAGGTGGAAGTAGGGGGAGGTGGGAGGGGGTTTAGGGCCTCCAGTAACCTCACTCAGTCGGCGAAACACAACGAATTGCTTTACGCAGATTTTCTGTGAGGCCGTGGTATCACTCCGATCGAGCCGGCACATACATCGCCGAAACATGACTCTCACACGATAAAGCATTGGTCACAGGCTCGTTTCGGTCACAGGTTACTAGCATTCATTGTTAACTTCTTCAGCTAAGGTAAATGTTTGTGTAGTGCCTGGGCGGGATTCGAACCTGTAACCCCTTGACCGCAAGTTAGCCTTGCTACTATGCTACCGAAAATTAATGCCTAATCATTATCAATTACTTACGGTTTGTAGGCGAAATATTTGATACATGGCGCTGTTCTGACAAACGTCTTCGTACGCTCCTTTCTTCACTTGGATCTCGTTGAGCTGAATTATATATACTCTTTAATACTGATTGTACTATATATATGTAGGGTAGAACTAAATGTTAGTTTATGCATTGTCTCGTGCTCACTGAGAGAGCGCACTTTTCCTTCCATTGCCTTCCCGTGCAAGATAGCAATATGTGGGTGTTTAAAAAGCCTCTGGCTACCCCTTTGGAGATACAGGCGTGAGTGTATGACCGCAGAAGGAGGGTAATGTTATACAGAAACACCCAGACCAATCCAATACTCATTCATGTACCCATAGGTACAAGTATTTGCATTGAAGATGCAGTTCCAATACGTGGCACCACATTTTGACTAATTTATAGAAACTATGATATTTATGTACAAATAGTGGGGGTACTAATGTGTATGTTGTGAATGTCCAAAGCGCAGTGTATGTTAAGATACCGGAACCGAATTCTATTGTAAAATCACAATTTTGGTCAAACATTAGTGAACCCTCGTGAACCCTGCAACGGACGTGCAGAACAAAACAGTCGAATGTGAATATAAGAGAAAAAAGTGTATGGCTTTCTCGCTTTTCGAAGAAACACTGGTGGGTGTTAACATTCACGTATATTGTAAATAATAGTCATAATAATAATAATAATAGTATAATACCTGAATTCATTGCAACAGGAATAACATACATGTTACCCAAAACTAAATGTGCATCACAACCTTCCCAATATAGACCAATTACATGCCTGCCTACCATTTATAAAATCTTAACATCAGCAATCACAGATAAAATTAACTCACACATTAATACCCATAATATAATAGCCGAGGAGCAGAAGGGGTGTAGGCGGGGCCACATGGGATGCAAGGAACAACTAATCATAGATTCTACAATTCATAAACATGCCACCTCAAAAAATAGGAATTTACATTGCACATATATAGATTATCAAAAAGCATTCGACAGCATCCCACATTCTTGGTTAATACAAGTTTTAGAAATATACAAAATTAATCCACTAATTATAGATTTCTTACGCAGTATAATGTCACGCTGGAAAACTACATTACAACTAAACAATGGACCTAGCACTCTTGTAACCCGTCAGATACAAATTAGAAAAGGTATATATCAAGGTGATTCCTTGAGTCCTCTGTGGTTCTGTCTCGCCCTAAACCCCCTATCTCATTTATTACACCGATGTCAAGCTGGTTATAGTGTTAAACTTAACGCTGAGGAAACTCTTATCTCACATCTTATATATATGGATGATATTAAATTATATGCAAAAACAGAAAAACAAATGAAAAATCTTTTAGATACTACGACAGAGTTTAGTAATGATATAAACATGCAATTTGGACTAGACAAATGTAAGACAGTCCACATTATAAAAGGCAAAGTAAAACCGGGTAATTACGTAGTCAACGAAACTGATACAATAGCAGCAATGGAACCGACAGACTTATATAAATATTTAGGATACCAACAACTTAAAGGGCTTGACCATACCATGATTAAAAACACATTAAAAACGGAGTATCAAAGAAGAATTTCTGTAATATGTAAAACACAATTATCTGGAAAGCACCTAATTAAGGCTCTAAATACTTTTGCCATACCAATATTAACATACTCATTTGGAATAATAAAATGGTCTAAAACTGACATAGCAAACTTAGAGAGAACCACACGCACAACACTCACAAAACACAATAACCTTCACCCAAAATCTGCAACTGAAAGACTCACCATCAAAAGACAGAACGGCGGAAGAGGTTTAATTGATATCCAAAACCTTTGGCAGAAACAAATAACCAGGCTGAAAACATTTTTCTATACCAAATCCGACACTAGCAACATTCATAAAGCTATTGTACTAAATGACCTTAACTACACACCGCTTAACTTATGTGATCCCGAAAACTCACACTCACAAAACACTAACAATATTGACCCACAGAAGCAAAAAATAATAGACTGGAAATCGAAAGTACTTCACCGACGACACCCTCATGACTTAGAACAACGTCATGTTAACACACTAGCCTCTAACAAATGGCTTAAAGTAGGAAATTTGTTCCCGGAAACTGAAGGATTCATAATAGCCATACAAGATCAAATTATCAACACCAAAAACTATAGGAAATATATTATCAAAGAGCCAACTATGACAAACGACAAATGCCGCAGATGCCATACTCAGTCTGAAACCATACAACACATAACAGGAGCATGCACAACACTCACACAAACAGACTACACTCATAGACATAACCAAGTTGCAAACATCATTCACCAGAAACTGGCACTTAAACACTCACTCATACAGGACACCAAAACCCCTTACTATAAATATACACCACAACCAATACTAGAAAATAACACACACAAAATTTACTATGACCGAGCTATACTAACAGATAGGACTATCCACTATAATAGACCAGATGTAGTTCTTCAGGACAAGATTAGAAAAGTCACCTACTTAATCGATATTGCAGTTCCCAACACCCATAATTTACAAAAAAACAATAACTGAAAAAATAAGCAAGTATGCCGAATTAAAAGAAGAAGTTTTAAGAATCTGGCGACAAGAAAATGTTTATGTAGTCCCGATAGTTCTCTCCACAACCGGGGTCATCCCGAACCATCTTCTCCACAGTTTAAAATTAATAGGCTTATCAGAATCTTTATACATCAATTTACAGAAAGCTGCCATACTAAATACATGTAGAATTGTGAGAAAGTTCATGCAGTTAGACGAAGACACCACATAATACACACCACAATCTGCGTTTACTTGGTTTAGGCCCGTAAATGCAGTTAAAACCAGCCAAACAGCTGAGAAAAAAAATCAAAAACAATAATAATAGTAATTTATTGGTAAGGGTCACTTACAGGTCAAAATACATATGAATATAAGTGCATGACATAACAATGAAACTATAAGTATAATACGTACTACCAATTTCACAATTACTCATAATATTAATAATTATTTAAAGTGGGTTGAAACGAAGATTACATTAAATTGTATTACTGAGGAACTATGTTGGAAAATTATAGAAAAATTACAAAAGGCCATAGACAAGTAGATATTAGTTCAATTAAATATTAATAGATAAAATAATAATAGATGAGTTACAACAGTATAAAAATGTAAGTGGATAACACTCCCATTGGATGTGAATAAAATTATATTAGCTTAATGTCAAAAATAATTCATAATGTTCGTAAATCTGTCAGTTAATTAAAAATATTAGTATTCAATAATTCGTCGAAGGAATAAAACGTTTGCTCGGCAAGCCATCGTTTTAGCCGACTTTTGAAAATATCAATACTAGTGGCATTGATGATATGCATAGGTAGCTTATTATACACTGCCGGGCCCATGACATGAGTCGTCTTAGATGTCTTAGCGAGAGTTCTCTGCACTGCCGACAATTTTTCCCTACCTCTAGTGTAGTAACAATGCACGTCTCCGCGTCTAGAGTATTGCTCTGGATTCAATCTCACGTATACTGCTACCTGATATATAATTATTGAAGGTAATGTGAGTATGCCCAGTTCTTTAAAATATGGCCTTGCGGACGTATCTTGTGGTATTCGTAGAATAGCACGAATGGCGCGCTTTTGCATCCGGAATGCACGCTCCCAGTCAGCAGCGCGTCCTTGGTGTATGTTGTTAACATTAACCAGTGTAGGTATGTACGATTCAAATATATAAATGAAATAATTTCGGACTTACACCATCGCAATTGGTGATTGTCGACATACACCGGTGCATCTTAACATTCACTAATATCGGACATTCACAGTAACATATATTAGTTTTTAAGACAACTCCCGCACTAGAAGTGCTTTGCATAAAACAGATAGTACCTGGGAGACCGACTGTGCTCGGTAGCTTTTTGTAAAATCTTTACAGGAAATACAACTATGCAGTTGAACTTAAAATGCAAAACTCTATCGGTATACAAAATCGTTGGAGCCGTTTCCTAGATGTATAAATATATATTATGTACATCTAGGAAACGGCTCCAACGATTTTGTATAAGAACTGCTCGTTAAAAGGTATTAGATAAAGTACTTTGTATCGCTTATGGTTTACGCAAACAAACCAAATTTGGAAATAGAAGGACATGTTATCAAATGTGTAAGTACATTACTTTCTACTTACCGTACACAATCAATCTTATAACACACAGAACACAGAAGATAAACGACGTTACTGCCAGCCATATAGTGGATATTGGCGTGTGTTTACGAGCCAAGTTGCTCACATCTGGTTTGGGTACTTTAAAGTCTATCTGAA
Source organism: Euplagia quadripunctaria (assembly GCA_963859945.1). NCBI lineage: Eukaryota > Metazoa > Arthropoda > Insecta > Lepidoptera > Erebidae > Euplagia > Euplagia quadripunctaria. The sequence goes on along the minus strand of OY982583.1, from coordinate 245,487 downwards.
ACAATGAAATCAACTACATTATGGTAACGAGAGACTACACTATATAATCACCAAACAATTAGATAGGCACATTAAGTTAGGGCTCAAATAATTATAAAAGCCATTTGGCAAATAGAAGTCATTATTTTCTTTGCATAAATTATTTTTTTTGAAGAAAAATGCAGAAAAAGCTGCTGACATGGAATACTGAGGAGTAGTCTCTGGTAGCCGGCTGTGGATATAACCACGGATAGCCATCATCACGCCAGCCTGTATTGTTCAGAAATCGTTCAAATCTGAAACTAGACAAAAAAAATGTGTTAATAGCCAAATTTTTTTAAATAATTGTAATAAAATTGTAATTGCAATTGTAATTGTAATTTCATTGTTAATGAAAATAACAAACTGCGCAATAGTAAGTGTTTATGTTTATGTTACAATAAAATTACTTCATATAATCTAAAAGTTGTTCTTAACTTCATACCTGTCAATGTAGTCGTTGTGGTCATTGAATACATCGCCTGGATCTCTACCCCTGTTGTTGCTGATGTCGCCCCAATTTACTGAAACATAAATTACTTGTATGAAGAAAGTTTAGTTTATCTATAGCAAGGTAATGTAAGGTACTCAATGTGTGTTTTCGTTAAAAAAATATTATGACGACGTCCTAGAGTTCGCTCCCATTAGATATATAATAACTTTTAAGAAGTAGCACCGACTTCAATTAATTTTGATATGGTATCAATTTGGAGGTTGAATATTTTCTTCAGATTTAAATAGGACTTGAGTTCAACCAATTAATTTTGCGAAGATGTCACGTAACTTACAGAAAAGAAAATATCATTCAAATGCGAACCTCCTACTTTTTGAAATCAGTTGAAAATAGGGTACCTTCAGTGTTGCTTTCACTCTAATAGACACGTCTATTGTAGATTGCACTTGCTTCTACCATATTATTGTTACAGTTAAAATAGAAAAATACGGAAGAAATATTCTGCAGTGTTTATAAAAGTGAGATTTATGTTTTGACCCTGGCTACTGCTTCTTATTCAGAAAGGATATTCTTAAATTGCGAAATAGTTATGGTTTTAGGACTAACCTTCAAAAGAATTATGAAAATCAGACAGTTTGTAGACAGTATGGACAGTAGGCCTCGGCGTCGACTGAGGCTTATGTTTAACTTCCTGTATGTGTCCACCATTATAGGACAGCTTCGAACTGAAACATCATAAAAATACACCATTTAATGTCAGACAGATTTAGACATAATTTTCATACTAATTTAATTGCAAAACAAACATCACTACAATAGCAAAGTTTGATAAAAGAAATGAAGGTTAAAATAAAACTATCAGATCACAAGCGCTAGATCCATATTATACATATAAGACCAGTGATACTAAAATGATTAGGACTCATTGATTTTCTTGTTTAATATATATGTGATAATTTTATCAACTAGACTATGTTCAGATGACGGGAGTGCGTTGGTCGCGCGTCGAATGCGCGTTAGACTTTTGTATAGTGTTGACATTTCTAAACAAGCGTTTCTTGGGCATTGACCGAAAATTAAATCAGATTTTTATTTCTCTATCAATTCGGGCAAGTTTTTTATATTTTAAACTTTTATTTATACAAAAATAAACTGCGTGAAATGTATTAAATCAAATGTCACCAAACTCATGCTATGTGAAATATAGTATAAGGACTTTTTTTTAAATGGCGGAAACCTTTTATTAAAATCAAGTGTTATCGCGTTGAAAACACGCACTCATGTGAACAAATATATATAGCAAGCCAATGATCTGAAGCTTCTTCAATGCGTCGAGCGCGCGTCGCGCGTCGTGTCAAAACACGCGTTAGCATGTGAACAACTCGAACAAAATGCATGTTCTTGTTGATAAACGCGCGTTTAACGCCTATCATCTGAACATGGCCTTAGGTTTTGATTATCGTCTGGTTTAAGACCCAAGAGCTGCAAGACCAAAGTTGAAGCAATTTTGGGAATAACTAGAGTATAATATGTAGTTAGGAACGTACGCGTACTTGCCAGTTTGATACTAGGCCTGTTTTGCAGACATATTTAATGAACCGAAAATTGTATCCTTAAGGTTGGGTCATATAGAGGGCGGGTCGGGATGGTGACGCGACGTGAGCGATTGTAATGTGCTAGGTAGGCCACTAGCCGAGCGCCGCGCTCACAGATTGCGATCAATAAGCGACAGTCGTTATTCTGAGACGTTATCATAATAATGTATCAACTCTTAGCAAACAGACTTTAGTAGGTACACTACAACCTGATCATGTCCCGTCGCCGTTCCGTCTCTGTACACTTTCTGACCCAACCTTTAAATTTACTGACCAAACTCTATGCGAGGTATATTTTTGTAGGCATTGCAATAGTTGCTCGCAATAAGGGTATATAGATATGGTGGGAGAAATTGTCAACAACTGGGTAGTAGACCCTTAGACAGAGAGACAGAAATATTGATGATAATAATTAATTACAAATCTATTTCAAAGTGGAATCTTCACATAATTTCCATAAGTAAAACTTAACGATAGTTTTTGTTACAGGAAAAAAAATGATACATCGTACATTGACGCATAGTTTTGTTGTGAAAAACAAACTATTTCATATTATATTACATAGGTATCCTACATATTGACATATGAAATATCTACATTTATTTTTACGCATACGTATACAGGGTGTTACAGAAAGGTGTGGTCATATTTTAGGGCCAGTAGTAGACCACAAGAATAAGTTTTTAAATAATAATGATTGATTTTTAATACAGAAATATTATTTTGAAACTGACAAATTGAGCTTGAAAATTCACCGGTGAGCTATGAGAGAGAGCTGACAAGAATGAAGCTGTGGGATGCTAAGGCTGTTGATAGAATGTCCAGATTTTTCAAAGAAATTGACATGAAAATGCGTACCTAATAATAATATCACTAGGAAAATATTTTTTATTTTTCAAAATTCATCTTTTTCAAGCTCAAATAGCTGGTTACTTGTATGCTATAATTTGACCGCACTATTCTCTAACACCCTGTAAGTAAGTACCTACCTACGCATATCTATACTCGGTAATACATTTACTAAACAAAAATTAAATTAGTTCCATAATTATATTTTGTTTAACATGCGGATGACACTGAACATATATCACTACATATTATAAAACAAAGTTCCCCGCTGCGTCTGTCTGTCTGTTCGCGATAAACTGAAAAACGACTGAACGGATTTTCATGAGGATTTTACCAATAGATAGAGCGATTCATGAGGAAGGTTTAGGTATATAACTTGTTAAGGTTTTGTGTGAATTGGTTGAAATATGATAATGGTTGTTGAAGATGTCTCTGCTACCCGTGCGAAGCCGGGGCGGGTTGCTAGTTATATATACAACAAAGTCGCCCACCGCGTCTGTCTGTCTGTCTTTTCGCAATAAACTCAATAATTACCGAATCGATTTTCATACGGTTTTCAGCAATAGACAGACTGATTCACAAGGAAGGTTTAGTTGTGTAATTCATTAGGGTTTTGTGGAAAATGGCTGAAATATGACGATGATTGTTGAAGATGTCCGGAAAAATCGATATATGCTCTGCTAACCCCATTCTTGAGGAAAGTTTTAGATTATGTAATATCACGCTACGGTCCTCAGGGGTGAAACCCCGTCAGAAGAATTTATCAATTATGTATATTGCTAATAATATTATATCCAGAATGAGTGGCATAAATCGTAAGGACCGTGGACCTTCCACAGTAATATAATAATAATAACTTCAGACATCTCACACACGGCCGTCCGATCCGATCCCAAACTAGGCAGAGCCTGTACGATAGTATCCAGATTGCTAATGAATATACTTATATTATGTTACCAAATATAGATAAATGACACCCAGACACAGAACAAATGATCGTGCTCATCACACAATTATTTGTCCTGGGTGGGAATCGAACCTACGACCGTTGGCTCAAAAGTCAGGTTCATTAACCATTAGACCAACAGGCCTTGCTCTCTTTATAGCTTATTTTTTTAAATATAACAATCCACATGTTGTTCTCAGTGATACAAACAGTTTTGATAAAGTATGTGCATATGCAATATGCTGCAATATTTTTAAATTGATTAGAATTTCCCATCACTAAATAGTGTTGTGGCGTCGTGGTAGGCAGGCATTACAAAATACAGTCTTATCAGTCAATTAGTCACACTTATTTATACTGGTATTTTGTAATTATGAGTCATATAATCATTAAAGGCTTATAGCGCACGACAAGGTGGACGAGAGCAGTGAGACGCACCATCCACAGTTCAAGCCCTAATTGTAACTAATATTCAATGCGAAAGTGAGTTTGTCTATTTATTACGCTTTCAATCTCAATACTCAATCGATTTTGTTTACACGTTGTAAAGGGGACAGAGAAGTGCATTGGGTATTTCATCCCGTAAAAACGTACTGTCCCCGAGAGATACCCGAATTGATTGACAAAATCTAATAATAATGATAAGTTTGGGATCAAGGGGTTTTGCAAGTTATTATTATTATAACTCTCTTTATTAACATAATGAAACATTTAAATTACATTGTATTATTACCTACTATTACCGTAACCGCTGGTTGATTATACTTTTAGCTTTATTAAATAGCCACTCGTAAATACAAATATTATTTACTAACTATAACTGTACTTTTAAACCACTTCTTAACATATAGAAATAGCCAGAATTACTTTAAATTATTTTTTTAAAAGGATTGAAAGGAAATAGTTTCAACAGTTTATGTTCCGTCGAGATTATCAACAAACCGCAATCAAACCCCGTACCGTTAGTTTTATAGGCTTAATTATTAAAAGAGCTGCACAAATACAGAAAGTGTTTAGTCCGAACACGACTTATCTGTGTACGTACTACATACCTACGCCTACAAGTTCAATAACTTTGTAAAATGAAAGGTAAAAATGACGAAAGCACCAAAATTCGAGAAAATTATTGCGCTGCGCATCGAACACCATCAGAAACTTCAACATCGATAAGTATTAGTTATTATATTACTAACGACAGGCAGGAAAATCGTATTGAACTAAACCGTACCTCTTTTTAGACTTGGCAGTCGGTTTCGGGAAGTGCCGCGGAACACCCATCGTTACGTAAGTTCACAACACAACTATTATATATTCCACCCACGCCACGGCGAAACACCACGATATACAAAAGTTAATATTTTATAGGAAAAGATCATGTTTTTCCTCAATTACGGCTGCATGTGTTTATTTCGTGTAGCTTGCAGGAACGTCCCATGTTATTATAACGTAGGTCCATACGAACGGAGAAATAGCATGACCTACTCTATCTCTCTTCTCTCATTTATTTTTTGCACGATATTTTTTATCAAAGTATCATTTGTACGTAATACACAACACAATGCAAATCTAAGCCGCTGGGTTATCATATTGGGCTACTTCTGATTAAAGTTCCCTATATTCCTAGTGAACCACCAAGAAGGAACTCGTGCACCAAAACTCAACTCAATTATGTATATATAACTCTTAATGAGGTCATGAAACGCTATTTTTTAAACAATTCCCAAAAGGTAATTAACAAATAATACTTGGCCTAACTTGGCTATAGCAATGGTATTTTATAATAAATCCTTGGCCTTTGCTGGGGATTATACCAAGGTACGTGTATGTTAAGTTGCCGGCAAATGGAGGCAAAAAGCGTTAGTCGGGGGTAAGCACTCTCTCTGACTCTAATGCAAGAATTATTTGAATTCTATCAATGGCATACACTTTCTAAGTCATCTTTTTTTTCTCATGGGTCACGTCAAGGGTCATCCCCTCACCGGGGCCATTGGTAAATTGGTATTTACCTAAAATCTAATCCTCCCTTGAGAACTCCTGTAGACCTTGGGCAAACAGACGGCGACACCATTGAATGCACGTGTCACCCTAATTGTTATCAGTATAATTTAATTCGTTCCAATTAGAAATCTTCTATTGTAGGTACCCAACAAACATTTTAGTCACTTATGTGAAACTAAAGCTACTCAAAGTGCTATAAACGTCGTAATTAAGTAATTTCATTATGTAATACGGCTTAGTGTTTTTAGTCGTATTAGACATCTTATTCGACTTCTATACAACCTGTCGTATATGACTTTATACAACTTTTAGCGGTATAACCAGTGCTGTCGTCTTAGTAATGCCTATACAACTTTTACACCGTTATTAATCGTATTATAGTCGCGGGAACTACTTTTACGTGATGCTCGTGTAAGAGTGACAAAATGCACTCTTAAACGATTTTCAGTCAATTTGATCACTTTTATATAACTTTACGGTGACTGGATGTCGTATTAGTGTATAAAAATTCAGTAAACAGACATTCTTTTATGATTCTTAAAAATAACTGTATGACGTTAAAATGAATAAAAAAAGCTGGGCAATTGATTTTTTACACGAAATTTCTAAATGAACCCTAATTGCGTTAATGGCTGACATATACTAAGTGCACAGAATGAATAAGTTGTTTGGACGTTGTATTATGGTCGTGTCTTGAACTCTAAGTCGTAAAAAGGTAACTGTTAGCACGTTCGTTAAAAATATTTGTGAAAATATTGCTTAATTTAAAGAATATATAAGGCGCGTTCCTTTTTTAGATAAAACTTGCTCATATTACTCGATAAAATTAATTTCCCAACAGATTAATGTACACTTTAGTTTTGAAGATGCAAATAGCTATACATAAATATACAAAATGGATACTGACAATGAAAATAATTTATTACAATATAAAATTGATCGTCACAGTCAATCAAAATCCCTCATAAAAGTCGCGAGCACATATGTAATTCGATAAAATGCCGTGAAGCGGTTATAGTAAACACCATTACTCAATGAGAAGACTTTTATTTGGGCTTTCACGACATCTACGCGACCACTACATGACTATTTAGTGATTAATGCAACCACTTCGCGACTCTATTACGACACTGATTCGTATAAAATGGGCCTTTTCTCGGTCGTGTTGACGTGATAGCGACGTATTTGCGACCAGGTTATGGAACCAAAAGTTAGATTTGGCCTGTCGTGGCAACCTATAAAATGTTTGTTGGGCACTTAGTGTGGGCCGGCTCGACCGGAGGAATACCGGCGTTTCGACGAGTGGGTGAGGTTACCGGAGGCCAAACCCCCCTCCCCTCCTTCCCCTATTCCAACCCTTCCCTTGCACCCAGCTTAAAGGCCGGCAACACACTTGTGACTCTTGAGTTGCAAGTGTCCATGGGCGGCGGGTAGTCAAGTGACTATGAACTACGGTAAGTACCAGGTGACCCATAAAAAACAGGTAAATGCCTATGGATAATTAGGAGATACTGAAATCGAAAGGTAGGTAAGAAGGAAAGGCAATGTAAGGTAAGGGATATTGCTTATACGGATAGATTGTGGAGTGGAATACTGTTAGCAATCGCTCGAGCAGATCACAAAGTCGCACACCTGCCTGTAACTCCAACTGGGTGTTGCCGGGATGTCCGAGCTAACTAAAACTAATATTGTCTTCTCAAAAATAATACAAACAATAACAATGTATAGTTTAATCAGAAGTTTCGTCGTCAAAATCTGTATAAACAACAGTTATTTAGTAGTTGTACAGGACTAGCATGTACTACATAGGTAGGCACAAATAGCCGCAGCTAATCCGAAATATTATTTATTACTATCTACGCCCCGCGGTTTCACCCGCGTAAGTCCCGATGCCGTGGGAATATCGGGGTAAAAAGTAGCCTATGTGTTAATCCATGTGTTCAGCTATCTACATACCAAGTTTCATCGCAATCGGATCAGTAACTTTTGCGTGAAATAAATGCGTAGGATGAATATAGTTTGTTGTATTTTAATATCCTAAAATTAGTATTTTTTAAATTAATAATTATAGTTAAGTAAAACTAAAACACACTTAACACCATAAAAAGGCGAACCAAATACAAAAGTAGGTACATTGTTAGTAAGCCCAATCGTTTGGACTCATCAAAACGAATCATATGAGCCCACTCGAGGGGTTTACTAGTCGCCAGTGAAGACTACTATCCAGCTCCAGGCTCCATCATCAGATCAGCTACAAGATACCAAACTATATTATTATCATCCAAACACATACATACAAAGTTTTATTTCGGTACGACAACTAAAAGTAGAACATCTTTCGCGCGTAGACAACAGAAGGTTCTGAGTACAAAGTTATACAACAATATAAATAAAAAACTATCAATATATCCACTCTATATAAACACGAGACTAAATTGAAAGTATATAATTGGTTACAAACATTGAACTACGATGAAACAGAACAACTTATAGCTGTAATGAAGTAGTGAATAGGTAAATACTATATGTACAGATGAGTATCAATGTAACAATACAAAATATTACAACTAAATTATTAATTAACTATATATTTATTACTTAGTGAAAGAACAGAAATATCGCTGCACATATAATGTAAAATTCAGAGAACCGCAGGTTTCCAGAATACGAGATCAACTCAGGTTAGAAACCAGTTTACGATTCTTTAAAATATGCCGTAGTACAACCTCTTCTTACGATTTATGCACAAGATACAACATTATTGAGATTATATTGCTATGTTCTTGACGTTTTTCTTTTGATGTGCCTTTAACACTTAAATATACATGTTTTATGGTTATTTACTGACCCATGTATGCATGTATTGTACTTTTTTTTGCTAATAAAATTATTTTTATTATAAAAAAAAATAGTTTAATTAGTACAATAAATCTTAATGACGTAACTAACAAAGTATGTTAAACAACGTACGTACATAGTTTTCTTCTCTCAGGAGTGGATATTTTTTAGAAACCCGACTTGTACGTCCCCAAATGACAACCTATATCGAAACCCATGTATTATTACCGAGTTGATGGACAAACGTCACTTATATGAACAGTTTAATTCTAATAGAGGATATAATATATGTATATTGATGGTGGTATAGATATTCTAATAATACGCGTGAAGTTCTTACACACAAGAAGAATCTTATTTAAAGCTTCGCTCGCGTGTACATTATTTGCGCGGAACCCTAATTTTTTTTTCCAAAATAAAAGTAGTCAAGTAATTATAACACCAGCTATCTGATAGTGAAAGTCGAGTGGAAATCGGTGCACCCGTTCCGGAGATTATTCCGGTGTAGCAGGATTTTTTAAAATTTGTAACTAAGTGAGTTTTAACCAACATCAAAGTAGGAAACTTTAAGTTTAATGTAAATTGCCTACTTTGTTAAATTTTCTAGATAACTTGTTCCTGATAAAAATATGGCTTTGGAATTATCTTTATTTTAGTTCAAAATCTTGTACCTACTTTATAAGTTATAACTTACTAGCTGCGCTGTCCCTTTGTTACAAAAAATGTGATAAATGAAAAACCGCTCGACGGATTTTGTGCAAACTTCACATAAACCATCTACTAAATAGTCCGAACAAAGCCTAAACATTTGGTTTGGGTAGGTGAGCCCGTTCTTGAGTTATAAAATTACAAAGAAAAGTGGCATTGATTTTTAAATATATTGATTCATAATCGTGTGACGGGGCCTTTAGACCAAAAATGTCCAAAAGCAATTAACTAACTTGAAGCATTTTCATCATCTGTTTTATTACTGTTGGCAATAACATTATTACAATCGTCAATGTCTATCGCTGTTTCAACTACTCTACTTAGCGGCTCCATAGTACGATCATTTCGTTCAATATTAGTTCTATCTGTGAAGTCGAAATTGTTAAGGTGTATATCTGTTTCAGTATAAGACTGCGCTTCTTCAACCCTGTATCCTTCATGTACCTTCGTTATTTCATCGGTATTGTTAAATGGTCCGATACATATAGAATACGGAGGAGGTAGTTCCGCGAAGGTATTATCAACGTTTTTATTGACAGTTCCGATATTGTTGACTGCGCACTGGAGGTATGACGGTGGTGAATCAGAAATGGCATTATCCTGGGTAGAAATTTCTGGATTGATTATGATGGCTGAAGTAGACGTAGTGTTAGGTGGAGGGTCAGTGTCGTTTTGCGGTTGTGCTGAAATCAGAAAAAAAGATAATATTAAGAGACATTCTTTTTTAGTGTGAATCTAACTTGTTTATTGAAACTTTCCTGAACATTTGACACTTAAAACCTAATATAGTACTCTTACTACCTACACCACCAGTGTAGGTAGTAAGTGTACTGCCTTTCATATCAATCAATCAATCAATCAGCCTATCATAGTCCACTGCTGGACATAGGCCTCTCCCAATGTGCGCCATAGCACCCGGTCCTCCGCCTTCCGCATCCAGTTCATCCCTGCTACCTTCTTCAGGTCGTCGGTCCATCTGGCTGGGGGGCGTCCTACCTTCCGTTTACTGATTCGCGGTCTCCACTCTAGGACACGTCTGCTCCAGCGGCCATCGGTTCTTCGGCATACGTGGCCAGCCCATTGCCCCTTCAGCATGTTTATCCTGCGACCTATGTCGGTAACTTTGGTTCTTTGTCGGATGATCTCATTGCGAAATTTATCCTTCAAAGAGACTCCAACCATAGCTCGCTCCATAGTCCGCTGCGTGACTTTTAATTTGTGGACTAGCCCCACCGCTAGTGTCCACGTCTCGGCACCGTATGTCATAACAGGTAGGACGCACTGATTGAACACTTTCGTTTTCAGGCATTGCGGTAATGGCGAAAAGAAAACTCGACGTAGTTTGCCAAATGCTGCCCAACCTAATTGGATCCTTCTGGTGACTTCTTTCTTCTTTCTTTCTACCTAGCTGAATAACCTGCCCCAGGTAGACATATTCTTGAACAACTTCGAGCGTCAAACCTTCGATGTCAATCGGTCTGGGTATGACATGTTCATTGAACATAACCTTGGTTTTGTCCAAGTTCATACCAATACCGACGCGTCGAGATGCTTCATTCAGGTTGTGCAGCATCTCATCCAGCTGCTCCAGCGACTCTGCTAATAAGACGATGTCATCGGCAAACCGAATGTGTGAGATGTGCGCACCGTGTATATTGATTCCCCGACCAGTCCAATCCAGTGTCTTGAAGACGTCTTCAAGCGCATTGGTGAAAAGTTTAGGTGATATAACATCCCCCTGCCTAACTCCACGCTGCAGGTTTATAGGCTTCGTCTTCTGGTCTTGGAGCTGGACGGTCATCGTGGTGGTATCATATAAGCATCTCAGCACACATATATCGCCAGTCGACACGACATCGTTGCAGAGCATTTAGAACTGCCCAGGTCTCGATGGAGTCGAAGGCTTTCTCGTAATCCACAAAAGCCATACACAGCGGCTGGTTGTACTCCTCTGTCTTTTGTACTATTTGCCGAACAGTATAGATGTGGTCCACGGTGCTATAGCCTTTTCGAAACCCGGCTTGTTCTGGTGGCTGGAATTCGTCGAGCTTTCTCGCGAGACGGTTTGTAACGACTCTCGAGAACAACTTGTAGATATGGCTCAGGAGTGAGATGGGTCTGTAGTTTTTCAACAAGGTCTTGTCACTTTTTTTGAAAAACAGTACCACCGCACTCCCGCTCCATGCCCTAGGTGTTAAACCGTGTTGGATGACGGAGTTAAAGAGACTTGCCAGCTCTGTCAGGATTGGGGTCCCGCCTGCCTTTAGGAGCTCGGTTGTAATTCCGTCATCCCCAAGAGACTTGTTGTTCTTTAACTGTTTGAGAGCCGCCTCTATCTCGGATTGGTCTATTTCTGGGTTGTCATAGGTGTCTATCAAAGGAGATGAAGAAAAGAAAGAAAATCTCACTAAGCTTTAATCATGGCCATGTGAACCCTATCAAGCCGAGGACAACATAAGGCTGACAGAGCTGTGAGAAAACCAAAAAGACAGAACGCGATCACAGGCTGACCACGGGAAGTGCAACCTGGTCGAAACGTCTAAGCAATTCGAAGGTATACATGAAATACCTATAAGGTGGTCGTGTTCATTCAAATACATAATTACATATTTAAAAAGACAGATGCTGAGTACGCGTTAAAGAAACTTATTTTTGTATTTTTGTTCTTGAATATGAGTAAACTACATTTTTCAAAGGAAATCTTCTCGATATAAAATGATGTCCAATGACTTTGCCGTAGGTTTGCCGTTTTCTACCTTTACAGCTAAAATCTTAAATTATCTTATCAGTATTCAAATTTCGACTAAAATTCATTACTACTTTATTTCATTGACAAGTAGAACTTGATCTGACATTGTATAGACTATCAGTATCATGACAAGTCAACATATATCTATACTGGACCCGCTGCAGTTTTTGTAGCCATTTTCACATAATTTTTAACTTTATAACACATATTGAATAAAAACTTTACATTTTTTGCACTTCTTCAAATATTCTACACTCCTTCGTCAGTAAAATTGGTTTAAAGAGGGTACCAAGAATTCTCTTGACGTATTAATATTTAGATTAAATTGTAATTCTTGTTAAATACTTACGATCTGTATCTGAAACACTCGGTGTCCCTTCTTCTTCAGACAATCGTCTTCGTGAAACGTAATCTGTTGTTTTGTTTTGGATTCGTTGACCTAAAACGAATAATCTAGTTAGATGACAGAAAATAAAGTGTCTCTGTCTGCTTTAAATTGTAAACAGAACTTCCTTAATTCTAGCTCTATTCGTATACTTTTACAAAATACCGGACATTTGAAAATCCCAAAATATAATAACATACAGCCTCATGGTGATAAAATTAAGTGTTTGTTTATTAACTGAAGTTAATATCATCCTCACTGTTTAATTACGCTTCGCTAAACGAGACAAAAATCGATTGCTATTTTTTATTTATAAGTTAAATAAAAAATAGCAATCGATTTTTGTCTCGCTTCAGTTATACTTCAGTTTTTTTTATTAATTATTAACATAGGTAATTGCCAAATATAGGTGATTAATAAATATACCACAAAAACCATCAAGAGTTTATCAATGGTATATCGGACACATCATCTCAGTACACCATGTATGGTTGAAATTGTATTCGTAATTCTCTAAAATATGTCTCCAGAGTACACATTTACAATTTTTAGTATTAATCGCACTGCAAAGTTTGGAGGGTAAGCCATTCAATAATTTAGGCAGCAAATATTGTCACGTTCGTGTACCATAGACAACCTGTAAGTAGGTAAATATGACAAGTAACGTTAAATACATAATTATAAGTAACGTAGTGATTCAAATCTCACATTTTTTTCTGCATTTACAATGTTGTGACATTCCTCGCTGATGATCACACACATGCAGACCTTATCGAATAAGTTTAGTATTTTACAGTGTTTGAATAGCGCACTTTAATTATTTTCGTAAATTGTTTTTAATGTACTTAGTTGTAATCTATAAATGCTGTCAAGATAGCTTTTGTACGTGCGCCGATAACTACTGAGGCCATAACCAATCACGGAATTAGCTAATGCTACATGGTTCTAAGAGTTTTATAAGGTATTTTATACTTAAGTATGTGTAGTTCGCGTCCTGCCGCGACGGTGTCAGGCGTCACACTCACACCGTCGCGGCAGGACGCTTCACTCCTTGAAAAAGGGCCCCCGTCGGGTCCGAAACTAGTCGGGCATCCCCGAAATACAAACGTGAGTAAAACCGTATACTTTTTAATAAACATGAATACCACTCACAAAAGTTTTTATTGAATCCCAACAATAGCATATTCAGCCTTAATGAATTCAGCCAATGCATTTGACATTGAATAACAACAGTTCAATTTTCCTGAAGCACTCAAGCCTGTGAAAGCAGGCGGATATAATTTCATTTTAGACGAACTTCCACATAACCGTTTCGTTTCACGCATAGCCCGGTATACAGAAAAGTTGGCCATGACATAAAATCGTTATATTACCCTTTCACTTTCATTTTAGGTGGTAGGAATACTTAAATTATTATCTACTTACAACAAACAAATATTTTAAGCACAATTAGAACACAGCTAAGAATTGTTGGTGCTGACAAGTAGAACTTCCAAGATGACGAGTACGTCATCACAAAATGCACTTTGCTTGGAAGTGGAATCTGAAAAAAAGCAAAAGTTACGACGTAAGCCCACAGATCAAATAAATGATCGTTTCATTCATTTCGTTCTCGTTTCTTTGATCTGAGCGGAAGCCAATACTTAGCGTCGGTAAAGGTGTTTCCTTTCTACCTGACTGCGGGAACGCTAAAAAGGAGGGTTATGTGGTTAACTGTTACTGGGGAGGACGATTGTGGGTCAGTGAAGTACAATGGCGACCTTTATTTTTTAAATCTCAACAAAGGCGCTACTCACATAACATTATTTAAGTGCCACTTGCAGTGCTGCTGCAGTGGTATCCTCTAAAAAATTTCACAAATTGACAAACATTTTGCTTCAAACAAAACTACATTAGGTAGGCACTTAGTCTAATTTTATTTTTTAAGTTAAATTTTTTAAACAAAAAGGTTTAAAAAAAACCAATAATGATCCAGTACTATACTAAAAGCTACAAATAACTTATAACTAAATAATACTTATTTATTTTCAAGTTTTTTATTTAGTTACTGATTATATGGATTTTTTCATGTATTTTATTGGTCAAACCCTTTTATTTGATACTAGCTGTGCCCTCGACTTCATCCGCGTGGAATAGTGTATTTATATCGAATCAACAGCCTAAAAAAATAAGTTTCAAGCTTCCAGCTCTAAATATGACGATACTTCCATACAACTTTTCATCCCCACCTTTCAATTCCTTACACCCCTTTTTCGCATTAAAAAGTAGCTTATGTCCTTTCTCAGACTCTCTGTGTACCAAATTTAATTTAAATCTGTTGAGTAGTTTTGGCGTGAAAGGACGACAGACAGACAGAGTTAGACAGGTTTACCTATTTTTTTAAAACCCCCTCGGTTTTAAAAAAATAGGTATCGCGGCCATCTTGGATTTACAATGATGTTTAAAACCTAAGAGCAATAATTACTAGCTCTTTGTTTTTAAAACACATAATTGTATTGTCATTAGAACTAAAGGTATGTACCAAATTCCAAATCAATCGGTCAACAGGAAGGGGGTAACATTTCAATTACCCACTAAATTTGATCTAATAAACAAACAGGGCAAGCAAGATAAAACCGTTTTAAGATATGGTTAGTACTACATAAT
This sequence comes from Euplagia quadripunctaria, assembly GCA_963859945.1. NCBI lineage: Eukaryota > Metazoa > Arthropoda > Insecta > Lepidoptera > Erebidae > Euplagia > Euplagia quadripunctaria. The sequence goes on along the minus strand of OY982583.1, from coordinate 230,301 downwards.
TATATCGTTACTCATGGTTTCAATGCATATGTATTTATTCATCTTAACCCTTTAATTCACAGTGTTGTACCTATATGACATATTTAAAAAAAAATATTGATAATTACGTGCCAATAATTCCACAGTCGTTTTGTATTGAAACTGTGGTAGAAACCTAATACAATTTGAAAAAATATTGAAGACGTCAGTGCGCGACTGTTTATGTCTGTTTATTTGCAAAATGTCATCAAGAACACGGCAGAACTCCCGTCTTGTGCGGATCTAAGGTAAATCATTTTTGACTTTCTTTGTTTTAGCTAGAAATTTTGAAATTGTATACCATGATTACGTTCAAAAATAATATTTTAATTGTTATGTGTACAAAATATTAAACTTTATAGACACAAACTTGCAATTTATGAACCTTAAAAAAGTTGTGTTGTATGTATGTCACCTACACTGCGAAGTCCTGGCGAAAGTACTGAACATTTAGTATGTCGTTGACAAACAACGTTGCGCTTTTGCTTGTCAAATAATAGCACATTATATAATAATAAATAAAATTATTTTTATGTTGAATATAATTTATTAGAATAACAAATAACAACATTTATCTATAACTACTAATAACTAACTAACTAATTTTAAGAAAATTGCATGTTTTCTTTTTCATATTGGGTTTTAGCTTTGATTTCACACAAAATTTGGAATATTTAAGTTTTGTTATTGTTTTTCTTTGCTTAGGTTTAGCATGCTTGTTTCAGATTAGGTCAAAATGGCAACGCACTTGTACTATTCTGGTACTTATACCACCTGAAAATGCACCGTCTTCAGATAGCACTAGTTGCTCTGAAAACGCAGCTATAGTACAGAACCAAGATCATACCCTTCTACTCCTCCTATATTGATTTCAATTTCAGATATTTTCTCACGTGTTGTCAATAATTAAACAGCTACTACAAGCTCGTTCTAAAAGAAAGCAAGCATTGCGCTTAAAATTTTGACAAAACGAACTAAGAAGTTTCAGGAAGCCTCCACAATGAACTTTAAATGGACAACCGGAAAATTCAATTATGCTGCCACGATAGAATTACCTCAATAAAATCCTCCTTCCGATGCTAGTCTCCAAACGCCGTCGGATTATTTTAAAGGTTTTTTTTTTAGAAGATATTTGCGATCATAAATAATACAAATTTATACTTAGTCCAGAGTTTTACAAACAATACAGATATTACTAAAGATGATCTAATAGACTTTATTGTGATTACACTATTGATGGGAGCTGTTCAAAAGCCTGCCTATCGCAATAATTGGAGACATTGATGCGTCTGGTAGAAGAGGGTCGGTACAGCGTCTATGAAATTATGGTGCAGTACATGCGTGTGTCGGCTTACCGCCCTATCTTACAAGGGCGGGAAGCTGAAGCTAATATTTACCAATTAAACCAAAAAAGGGACGCTTCAAGATGGGGATTCGCGCCGGTCGTAAAATATATGCGTTCATTCCATATGCACCTGAAGATACGTTCAGAGGACCTCATTTTACTGAATTTCAAAATAGCCTGGGTCTAGGAGTTTAATTGAAATCGATCAATTTAATAACATCCAAAACAAATAAACGGCTTTCTTATTACTTTTGTATAATTTCAGTAAAATTTAAAGTATATGTGTAATGTGCATTGTAGGTCATGTACAACATAATAATTGCTACGTAAACTTTAGAAAGTTGCGTAGTGTTGTATCTCACCAACATATGATTTCCAATAAATATGGAGCTTTTTAGATCATAAATAAACACCCTAAAGTGAAAAAATAACATTTTTTTTTTGCCTGCGAACTAAAGGGTAAGTAAACATTACTTAAAATCCTTTGTGAACTCTCTTGAAATAGTTATGTTACGAATATCAATCACACCAAGAGTTTAAAAGAACTTATTATTTTATACAAAATAATTTATACAAAATAATTTATTTCAATTAAACCATTATAGGTATTTTTGAATTGTCAGCAGTAGTTAGTCAGACTAAGTCAGTCGTGAATCTAGTTGCCTGTTCCAATACGTAGATCCAGTGGCGGATTTACACATTGCCGCCTGTAGGCTAGTTATATTTTGCCGCCCCTACCTCCTCTTCACAATGATATTAATTACAACTTTTTGAAGTAAAACTTCTTTACGCACGCTTGACTTGGGCAGTAAGCTGGTGAATGCGTTATGAAAAGAGTGATCGGGCGAGGTGAACGGAAGAAGCTGGTGAATTCGTTACGAAAAGTGTGATCGGGCGAGGCAAACGGAAGTTGAGAGGGAGATATAAGTTAGTGAAGATAGAAAGAGAGAGATTTACGTTTCGTATATTACTGTAGGGGCAAGAGAGAGAGGTGCGAGCACACATTTTCTTTCTCTCTGTCTCTCATAGCCAGTTACGATTCGTTTGAAGTTTTACTTCAGTCGTGTGGTCTAAAGCACACTCGTTTTTTTGACAATGATTTGTGCACTAATTACACCACGTTTTTTCCATAATCAGTATGATTGTGAACTAGGGGATCGATGTCTCGGTTTCTAGATTTTTTTTTACATCGCAATGATTTAGCTAAGATCTTTTGAAGTCAAAACTTCTTTCTCGTCATGCTCACTAAAATGTCATTGCTTGCGGCGTCGTCATGGGGCGGGTCGTTTCTTTCCCTCTGATATGGCGAAGGAGACGATGGCTGGTCCATGCGTCATACTCGTGAACGGGTGCTGCTTGGGGTGACTGGTCGGCCTAGTCAGCGATGCTTTAGCCTATACTATTATTTTGGTTCGTTCAACTGCAACTCTAGCCTCTTAATCCAGTCACGAATTAGTTTTAACAGTAGACTTTGTAACTGATGTGCACCTTGAATGATTTCTATGTTTAATAGGTTCGAACCTTCAACGGTATCACTGAGTGATATTTTTTGTTTGTACGTTAGCTTTTGGAGCATTTCAATAAAATGTAATTCAGGTGGCAACAGCTTGCATCATGCTTATCTTTTATGTAACACTAATATTTGTACATTGTACCTGAAGATCTGACTTTTAAAAAGAGTGGCCATGAGTTTCTTTGCCAGTATTCTTCTCATAAGGCTCTACGCATTGTGGAAACTGGAAGTTATAGATCGACACAAGCAGGCAGTAGATTTTGGTGTTTTCACCTAATTTACCTCGACAATCCAGTACATGCTGTGGCGTCTGTTTGCGTCGATCTATGATTTTTAACAGTAGCTTCAATTTAACGTTCATAAATGTCACTTAGTGTCTTAATTGAATAAATGATTTTGAATTTGAATTTGAATAGCGGCGTTGTGCACTTTTGTGGATAGGTAAAAAATGTTAAACTCGCGTCAGGACATGTGACCCACATCGAAAATTCGTAAGACGGAGCCGAGTTTCTTATATTTAAAAAATATAACATTTGAAATTCAAACATTTATGAGCGGCCAGGAGCGCAGAACTTCCAGTGTACCCTATGTATACATTTAGATATGTTATTACCTATTTTTTATTTTTAACATAATTATATATATCCTATTCAGGTGCATACCAAGGTATTTAGCCGAGTCTGAGTGTGGTATTTGTTCTCGTCACTCCTCTTGTTGGTAATTGTTTAGCTAAGATTGATTGTTTTTTTATGGTACCTATATTTCTAAGCTAATAAAAGCTCAATCATGTACTACTGTTAAGGTGGAGTAAGTTATGCCTTAATATTACTTACACATGTACATTCAATAAACGTTCAATCCATCAGCCTATTGCAGTCCACTGCTCTCCTAACGTCCGCCAAAGCACCCGGTTCTCTGCCTTTCGCATCCAATCTATCCCAGTTACCCTTCTCAGTTTGCCCGTCCATCTGGCTGGGAGGCAGCGTCCCACCTTCCGTTTACCAGTTCGCGGTCTCAACTCTAGAACCCGTGTGCCCCAACGACCATGCCAGGCCACTTCAGCATGCTTATTCTGCAAACTATGTCGGTAACTTTAGTTCTTTGTGGATGACCTCATTACGAATTTTATCCTTCAAAGGAACTCCAAGCATAGCTCGCTTCACAGCCCGCTGCGTGAATTTAAAAAGCTTGTTGACTAGACCGATTGACATACGGTGCCGAGACGTGGGCACTAACAACCTCACCGCCAGTCTCAGCACCATATGTCAAGAGAGGACGCACTGGTTTTACAAAGACCTTCGTTTTGAGGAATTGCTACAAGGGTGATGAGAAAACTCAACGTAGCGCTGCCCATCCTAATAGGATCCTTCTGGTGATTTCTTCCCGAAGTTGTTTCTACCGAGGTGGATAACGTGGTCAACGTAGACATATTCCTGTACAAATTCGAGCGTCAACTTAGTTTAGGACTTAGGACAAACTTAGTTTTTCCCAAGTTTATACGAAGATCGTCGCGTCGTGATGCTCCATTTAGGCCTTTGCAGCCTATTGTGAGTGAGTGTATGTACATGTATGAGTGCCAGCTTTTTATTTTTTCGTCTATTAGAACTATGTCACCGGCAAACCGAACGTCGTAAGAAATACTCTACATTTATATTGTTCCCCGTCTAGTCCAATCTAGTGTATGCGTATGTGAATAGTTTGGAGAAAACATTCCTTTGTATAACTATACCTCTTCGTTGTCGTCGTCCTATGGTCTTGGAGCTGTACGGTCATCGTGTTGGTGTCATATAAGCTTTTCAACACCTCGATAAATCACCAGTCAACACGACGTCATTGCAGAGTATCCAGAATTGCCCAGGTTTCGATGGAGTCGAAGGCTTACTCGTAAATCACAAAAGCCGTATACAGCGGCTGAAAATACTTCTCGGTCTTTTGCACAATGTGTCGAACAGTATGTAATATTGAAACTTCGGTGGTCGCGTCATAACAGTTTTTGGGCTCTCATGTCCGACGTTGACGGCTGAGTAATAGCTGTAGGCTGAGTAGCGCATTTACGTGAGAGATGCTTCGGCACGTAAGGGCCGGCTCGACCGGAGTGATACCACGGCCTCACAGAAAACCGGCAGCGAAGCAATGTTTTTGAATTGCTTTTCACCGAGTGAATAAGATTACCGGGGGCTCTAACCCTTACCTCCCCCCTCCCACTCTTCCCCTACTCCTACCTTAAAGACCGGCAATGCACTTGTGACTCTCGAGTTGCAGGTGCCCATGGGCGGCGTTAGTCATTTACCATCAGGTGACCCGTTTGCTCGTTTGCCCACTATACCAAAAAAAAACAAAAAAAAAGTTCGAGAGTCTTGGGAGAGAGTTTGGACTGTTGCTGTTTGCGTTTCCCGGGAAACATCTTTCGAGATTTAAACATTAAAAAAAAATCATTGCGTTTAAAAAATGTATATTTAATTATCTGGTAACAATCCGGATGATGATGACAAGGAAATAAAATTAAATTAAATTATTAAAGTTGTTGGCTTAAGGTAGATCTTAGATAACTTTTCAATTGTTTTAAGGTTGAAAATCTTCTCTCACCCGAACTGTGTTGCCAGAGAGTTTAGAGAACGGTCGTGTCACTCGTTCCCGCCCGCAACCAAACGCGACTACGAAAATTGTAGAAACATCTAAATAGTTGGTGAAACATATTACATGTTGAGTTGTTTGTGTACCTATTAACATTAAGGTAAGGTATATATTTAATATATATGGAAATATGAATTTTTTCTTAATTTTTGTAAGACAAAAAAAATGTTTTCCCCAGTTTTGCCGCCCCTAAAATCCGCCGCCCTAGGCTCCAGCCTACTCAGCCTACTGGTAAATCCGGCACTGCGTAGATCTTGCGGAGAAGAACGGGCAAGAAACTCCAAGGACACTCCTTTTCAACATGTTTTTTTACAAAAACTTAGAATAGTCTAAGTTTTGTTGTACATTGTGATACATAAATCTTTGTAAAACGATTGCGGCGTTACGTAAACCATTCTTAAAAATTCAAAAAATAATACTTTTTGCCTTTTACAAACAAAATTTAAAGTCATAGAGTTCAGTTTTCTAAAATCACATATATTTTATAATACATCAATTTAGTTTTCTGAAAAAGTTATTTCCCTCAAATGTAAAACCGGTGAAATTTTAAACTACAGTAACAGTGTTCGTATTCGTGTTCATATGTATGTTTCTAGCTTATTATCTCTCATTCGGAGGTTGACTCTTTTTTTTGACTAAATTGACTGGATTAATTTTTATTTCTTTATTTAAAATGAAGTTTTTTACTGTACAGTAAGTACAAACCAACTAATATATTATAATTATACACTCAGAGGCATATTTAACCGTTCACTTTTCTAAAACTGCATCCCGACCGGTGTATTTGTTTAACTGGGTAGTTCTGCAATAAATCAAAATAATTATACCCGTATTTTATTTAATTTTTGACGTTTTGTGGCACATTAGTCTGTTTAGTTGAAGTTTAAGATCCTCACTGTTCGTTTTGCGTAACCGTAAATTTGTTTTGTAACGTGGTGATTAATTTTTTTATTGGCCGTTCGTCAATTTGAGGTGTCGTAGTTTTCTTTATATCAATAAAATGCTACTGGTCACAGCTGGAGAAGCAAGGATACTGGCCCTAGCAAACAGAGATTTAACACATAATGATCAGGCTTCCAAATCGATTTCAAGTAGTTATTGATGCCAGGAGACGAAATATAATAATATATAATAATAACTTCACACATCTCACACACGGCCGTCTGATCCCAAACTAGGCAGAGCCTGTACTATGGGAACCAGACTGCTGATAAACATACTTATATATTTCTAAATACATTATAGATGAATTACACCCAGACACAGAACAAATGATCGTGCTCATCACACAATTATTTGTCTTGGGTGGGAATCGAACCCACGACCTCTGGCTTAGCAGTCAGAGTCACTAACCACTAGACCAACAGGCCAGTCGATAATATCCATTGTTAATGTGACAATCAAAATGCAGATTTTCCTTTAAATCAATTTTTAGTCATTGTTGTTTTTAGTAAGGAAACTCTAAATTCACTAAATAATTCAGTAATTGGCAATCCACCACCGTGCGGTTCTCCAGAAGCTTTTTGTCTCACACAACCAATCTCTGGAACAAATTGTCATCTGCAGTATTTCCGGACCGATACGACCTTCAAACCTTCAAGAAAAGAGCGTACTCCCATCTCAAAGGCTGGCAACGCACTTGTGACTCTTGAGTTGCAGGTGTCCATGGGCGACGGTAGTCACTATCAGGTGACCCGTCTGCTCGTTTGCCCCGTATAATATATAAAAAAAGTTTTTTGCATATTTTTAAATAAACCATTTTATATCTGACTCCTGTTCATTCCTGTTCATTTAGCATTGTATCAAAAACAATTAAATTATAAAGGAGTTTTGAAGGAATCAACATGTTATAAGTGGCCGGTTAATTGTGCTTCTGAGTGTATATGTAATTAGGCTTATTAGATATTATTAATTTGATTAGGTCTTTCAAGTCCTTTTCCATAAAGATATTATGTATTAAAATTATTTTTTTAGTTTCGTTACTATTTTAATTAAAGTAACAAGAACAAAATAGAAAGTGTTTTCAATATAGTAAACCTACTCAAGACCGTTCCATTATTATTTATTCTAATATAACTAAAAAAATATCAACAGAGACAGTCAGACAGACAGTCAGAGATATTCGCTAAACATTCGCTTACATTACTAGTATGTACTGCTAAAAGTCTGTACCAATTTTGATGAATAGTATGTCTTTAGGCTCGCCTTTATTCCCATTGGGTTTATTAAAAAGGTCAACATGGCTGATTTTAGCGCGTTTTATTTTTTTCTTTTAAATTCTTCATGATATAAAGAATTAGCTTTTGTTTTCGGCTTCGCGTAAATATAGATTATCTCAATCAATCCCCTGGGACAGGGTTTTATTTATTTATGTGCCGTTTGTCCTTTTCTGAGCACCTGACAATGTGTGCAAAAGGGTCATGACCAAAAGTGGTCTAGCATTGTTTCATATTGCATAATCAAAATAATAGAGAAATTCTTATTTTTTATAATCTTTTTAATTTCAGGAATTTTATTTTCGTATCCAGAATTATGATTTAAATAAAAACAGTAATTTAATAATTGCTACGCATTATTTCCGTATAAAGTCATGATATTGACGTTTCGTTCTATTCATTTGTACGAGTTACGTGAGTATGAGTCCTGTATTGGTTATCTTCGGATGTCATCGTTGTTACCGTAGGTGTTGAGGAAATATCCGTGGCAGGCATGTGGTCGCTGTTTTCAACGTTTTGTTCAGTGGTCTGTGTAAACGCCGATTTCAAACGGTCAACTGATACCTTGATAGTGCGTGTTGGCAATCTTATCTTGAAGTATTTTTCGCTACTCTCCAGGACAGGATACGGGCCTTCGTAGGGACGTTGCAGTGGTTTCCGTACGGCGTCAACACGTAGAAATACAGATTCACACGTAGAGAGATCTTGGTGAACAAATATGTTTTTGCTGTTGCTATGCGGTAGGTACGTAGGCGTCAGCTGAGTGGTAACGCGATGTAGTTCGTCGATGTAGTACGTGTAGTTCATCTTCGTACTTGTAGGTGAAGGTGTAACGAAATCTCCCGGTAATCTTAGTGCTTGTCCGTAAGTAAGCTGAGCTGCGCTTGTGTTAGTATCGGTGCGCGTGACGGCACGAAGCCCCATGTTTCTTTGCCAGTATTCTTCTCATAAGGCTCTACGCATTTTGGAAACTGGAAGTTATAGATCGACACAAGCAGGCAGGCTTCAATTTAACGTTCATAAATGTCACTTAGTGTCTTAATTGAATAAATGATTTTGAATTGAATTTGAATTTGACATAAGTACTGTAGGTAATTCGTCGATCCACTTGCTACTCGTTGTTAGTCTCGCCATCAGTGCAGCCTTCAGCGAGCGGTGCCAGCGTTCAATAATCCCGTTACTCTGCGGGTGATTAGCAGTAGTAAGAGTTTTCTCGGCGCCGATAAATCGTGTTAATTCGAGAAACAGCTGACTCTCAAATTGTCTTCGTTGGTCTATTGTGATGGTGACAGGCGAACCGAATCGTGTTATCCATGCTTCGTAGACGGTCTTCGCTACTGTATCAGTTGATATTTCTTGTATGGGGATAGCTTCGGGCCAGCGAGTCGCACGATCTATCATAGTTAATAGGTAGCGATGGCCGTGTGCGTTGCGATATGGCTGTAGGTATGTCGTTGAACTTTTGATTGTTGACACGCAGTACATCCTTTGGCCCAGCGTCCGATGTCAGTGTTCATTGAAGGCCAGAAGTATCTTTCTTGTATTAGTTTTCGTGTTGCGCGGATACCGGGATGACTTATGTTGTGTACGGCGTTGAACGCGGTGCGACGAAAATCAGCTGTTAGATAAGGGCGTATGTTGTTCGGGGATGTTTCGCAGTAGATTTGTTCGTTTGACGTAGGTATAGCGATCTTCTTGAGAGCTATGTTCGTTTGTTTGAGTAGTTCGGGTATTCTTGAATCTTGTTCTTGAGCGGCGGCGAGTTGCGTATAGTCGATCGAAGTAGGCATTTCAATCGCTTCGATCCTTGATAGGGCGTCGGCGACTGCGTTGTTTATCCCGCTCACGTGACGTATATCCGTAGTGAACTCGCTAATGAATGATAGCTGGCGGCCTCGGCGTTGTGTTTCGGTGTCCGATGGCGGCTTGTGAATTATTGGTATTGGTATTGGTAAAGGGCTCTGTTTCCGCATTTAGACCTCATAGGCGGTCCATTATGCGTTCAGATAGGCTGGCTAGTTGAGCCAGCCTAGCTCCTTCCAGAAGCACAGAAGCCTCCTGGGGCGTTCACAGGCTTCTAGGAGCGACCTCGCTCCTGCGAGGATATTTGCCCGTTGTGTGGCCACTCCCTCGCACTCCAGGACGACGTGGGCGGCCGTTTCCTCCCCATTAAGACAGCCTCTACGTAGAGGACTGTTTGTCGCATTGATGGTGAATAGGTGCCGGTTTAGGGCCAAGTGGCCCGTAATGGTACCTACAACTATTCTGATCTCAAGTCGGTTAAGACTGAGCAGTCTGCAGGTTAAACGTGGTGAGACCTCCGTCAGCACCAGTCTAGATTGCCTACAGCCGGGCGTATCAGCCCAGCGACCGTTGTGAGCTTCACGGGTTCGTTGCCTTACCCATGAGCGAAGTTGATTGAAGGGAAGCGGCAGCAATATCGTTGGCCCTGCCACTGTCGTTGCAGATCCATTTCTTGCCAGCTCATCTGCGGCATCGTTGCCGAGTGAATTACTATGCCCCCTGATCCATTGAAGGGTTAGCCCATTGCCAGAAGCTAAACGGTCGAGTGTCTGGTGGCATTCGTATATAAGGCCGGAGTTCATGGTGTTGCCCTCCAGGGCTTTCAGGACGGCCATACTGTCTGAGCGTATGCGGATGTTGTACTCCTTTATACCCCTTGACATAACCGCGGTAGCGGCGTAGGTTATCGCAACGCACTCACATTGGAATATGGAGCTGTGTCGGCCTAGCGCCAGTGATATTGTTATATTCAAGTCTTGTGAGAAAACTCCGGCTCCAGTCCCTGTCCCCATCTTAGAACCGTCCGTGTATATCCGGACTTCGTTTATGCCAGATTGATCTCGGTCGCTCTCATGTAGTTGTATTCGGTACCTTCTACCGAAGATATGTTGTTTAGGGATCCTATCGCATGGGGCAGCTATTAGTGGTTGGTATTCCACTAATTGGTTCCATAGTTTGGAATGAGGACCTTCTTGGTTGTACCATAGACCTAGGTGTTTGAGTCTGATGGCTGCCATTGCTGCTTCTTGTTGTATATATAGGTCTAGTGGCGCCAGATCTAAAGCTACTTCAAGGGCAGCTGTGGGTGCTGTGCGCATGCAACCAGTGACGGCAGCACATGCGAGTCTCTGGAATTGTTGTAGTTTGTTTCTGACGGTGCTTAGCTCTCTTCTCTGCCACCAGGTAATGGCACCGTATGTGACGATTGGCCGTATGACCGTTTTGTACAGCCATAGTGTGATTTTTGGTGATAAGCTTTTGCCGAGGAGTCGCTTGCATTGGCAGAAAATAATGCTGGCTTTGCTCAATTTTGTGTCCAGGTGCCTGTTCCATAGGAGTTTACTGTCTAGTATCACTCCTAGATATTTGACTTCCTTGGTAAGAGCTAGACGGGTGTTAAATAGTTTGGGTAGTCTTAATTCTCCTAAACTGCGTTTATTTGTGAACATGATCAACTCTGTCTTCGTCGGGTTCACTGTTAAGTCGTGTTCCTCACACCATTGTTCCACGACCTTCAAAGCAGACCTCATTCGGTCGCATACCACATTCTCAAAGGGCCCACTGATGAGGATTATCCGCCCGGACCCGTTCCGCTGCCTCCTTCTGCGAGATGACGTCCTCACAGAAGGTCGCGACCGCTGTAAAATTCCTGTCGCTACCGGCCATGGAGCCGGCGGTATGACGGCCGGTAGCGAGAGATCCCCTCCGATGACTGCAGTGAGGGCCCGACGCTGCGTTGCCCAGGCGGAGCAAACTGCCAGCGTGTGCTGAGCCGAGTTCTCACTGCAGTCGCAGTGGTGACAGGCGGGACTCAACTTAGCTATAACTATCTAACCCAACAATAATCCGCAACATATACTTTGCTTTGTGTGTTTCCATTCTTACGTACTGGATTTCATGTTGGGGAGGTGCTGCTAAAACCATCATGAAACCCCTAGAAATTGCTCATAGAGCCATTTTAAAGGTAGCAACTTTCCGTCCAATTATGTTCCCCTCTGACAAATTAGAAAGCCAATGTAAGGTTCTAAACGTTCGGCAACATTTTATTAAGCAAGTTGTTCTTCTCCAGCATTATAAAACGCCGCATAAAGAAATAAGCAAACGACGAAAAGACAAAGTTTGTACTGTACCACATCCTAGGGCGTCATTCACTAAAAGATTCTTTTATTTTCTGGGTCCAGCTCTATACAATAAAATTAGTCAAAAATGTACCATTAACAACCTAACATATTATAATTGCAAAAAGGCGCTAAATACATACCTGCAAGGTAAAACCTACGAGGAAACGGAAAAAGTATCTCCAAACCAAAAACGTCTCGTATCATCAAAACACACGCACACATGCACACGCGCATATGCTCACGCTCGTGCACACACACACACACACACACACTCACACACTCAGCACACTATACACACACACACACACACACACACACACACACACACTCACACATACATACACAAGCACACTGTTTTTATTAAAAATATGTAAAGTTGCAACTATGCATTAATGTAGAACAAACAAAAGCATACAATATTTTGAGTTAGTATATATAATACCTACCACCGAAAGGGGTTCGGGACTGTTACTCCTTAAATACAGGTTATTCCATAACCTAGCTAGGAGGACAGCGCTTCAACCACTGATTGTACGCACCATTATATTATATACTTGAATGATTTGATTGAAATAAAGTTAAAACATATTAATTAAACTGTATTATAACCTCTGCTATAGGGAGGACACTGGCCCCTGTAACACAGTTATACTATTACAGGTGTCAGGGCATTCTTAACTATGTATGTACACATTTATTATGTCAATAAAGAATTAGTATTATTATTTAATAATAAATAAAGCGTAGTCTATAATAAATATTTTTTTTATGCAACAACTTTAGACGGAATTCCATACATAGATGGTCATTGTTCTTTACTTTTCATCCCGAATAAGTACTTTACCATGGGATAGAAATATAACCGCGCATTGCCCGCGGTTATATTTCATCATGTTCTCCCTATTTTCCTATTAGTTAATCTGGAGTTTTCTCCAGTTTAGTTTTCCCCTGTCTCCTTCTCCAGTTAGGTTTACAGTAATTATGCTTTCTTGGGGAACAGCAGTATTCAAATGTTTAACTAACAAGGTACTAACTTCGTATAACGAGGAGTAATCGTTGGTCACGTTCGTAGAAGAAAGCCAGGGGAAGTCGCTATTGAGTAAGTTCGTGTCATTGAATAAGTCTTGAAATCTGAAAATAAGAAATCAATATTGCTGATTCTCGATTTATCATAAAAAAGCTTTATGTAGTAATAAATAATGTTAATACATGTGCTTAAGAATGCGCTGTCATGTCATCGTCAGCCATGGGCGTGCCCACAAACGCGACACAACAAAAGTTTGCCCACCCCCTTGTCCAAAAGCTGGGCAGCATACCACGCTTATACAGCATGTCTGTGCAGCTAAAATTTTCATAGATTCTTGATTTTTACGATGTTTCACACGTCACACGAGCATTTCCTTTGTTAAGTTTCTAAAGGTCCACGAAGACATCTAATTATTTATTCTTTATACAATTTTACAAATTATTATCCTGTAGAGAACAAATCAACAAAAAGCATTTTAATATGCTTTGACCTTACGAGCAATTTAATTAATTATTTTCTACTTTTGAGTTAAATTTTGCTATTAAAGCGCATACAACTTTAAGCTTTTTATTTACTGCCGATCAATGTTATGATACAACTAGCAGTTCCCGCGCGGCTTCACTCGCGTGTACATATTTATATATTTTGCGCGGAACCCTAATTCTCTTTCCAAAATAAAAGAAGCCTCAGTGACTCCTTATAACACCAGCTATTTGCCATTGAAAGTACTTTGGAAAATTTGTATAGACTACGTAACTATGTGAAATTTTCTTTACTTATTTTTTTTAGTGTACAAAGTGAACACTAACACAGCAGTTTCCTAACCCCCATTAAAAGCTATACGATCATACCTTTTATGTATAAAATCCTTTTCGCGGTCGGTGTACAATGAGTCGGTACGATTGTTATTCCTGCTGGACTTGTGAGGTTTGTAAGTTGGTGCAGGTGTCGCATCTCTCTTGGTTGGAATTTTCTGTATGTGTGCGTTATCATAGGAAAGCCTCGTACTGAAACATCATAAATTGCAACAATTAATCACAAATGTATTGACACTAGCTTTATAAAATGATGATGAAAAAGAATTGCACTGTAGGAAAGCTTTGTATTGCTGACTGACTCCTAGTCTGTACAATCTTTTTAAATATAAACATTTCGTGTCACGTTGTTTGTCTACGATGAACTCTAAACTAATGGATAGATTTTAGTGAAGTGAGTGAAGTGAAGTCATAATATTTATTTATTGCAAATTACTTAGCCACAACACACAGATATTATTTTACTAGCTATACGTTATAGCTAGTAAAATAATATCCCACCAAAAACATTTTCATGCAAAATGTGGCCAAGACGAGACTATATGGCTCGGACTGCAAAAAAATTATCAGATCTCATGTAGAGCCAAGCTTTTAACTCTACACGCCCTTACTCTATAAGCTCTAACTTCACAAACTCTACACCTAAGTCAAAATATGTGGTCTGGCCGTTTCGTTACCACAATAACTATTGTATAACAGAAAAGTAATGAACAGTGAATAAACTATTCACCTTACGCCCATGTGATGGTAGCGAAAGGCAAAAAACATGAGATCTGATAACTTTTTGCAGTGCGAACCATACGGCCTCGTCTTGGCAACATTTTACATGAAAATGTTTTTGGTGGAATTTCACTTCTTTTTTTTAAGTTGCTTATGACAATATTTTTTATTTTGTTAATTTTTTCTTTATTTTTAGTTGTTCAGAAGTATTTGGTAACCTTGTCTGCTACAATATATCTGATGGCGACTGTACTTCTGGTATTAAGAGAATCTGCTATAATAGGAATTTGGTATTTTGATCATTTGGTATTTTGGGAATCTGGTATAGTGGGAACAAAGGGTATTTCTTACATCAGAGGTGCCTTTTTTCATAGCCCACTCTCTATCTTTCCCTTTTTCCTTGTTGGTTTACTGTTTATAATCAGTCACAGCGGGTACACATTTAAAAAAAACCACGCTCTAATAGCAAACTGAACTCAAAGGTAGAAAATATATTTTGATTATAAATAATGTGTAGTCCTTAGCTTCGTCAAATGTTACAAATAGTCGATTGGCTTTTTATAAAAGTAGAATTATTGTTACAAAAATATAGTAAACACAGCAGCCTACACTTTCTTTACGAGCAATTCAATTAATTATTTTCTACTTTAGAGTTAAATTTGTTATAAATATAAAACTTCAAGCTTTTTATTTACTGCCTACCAATTTTATGATACAACTAGCAGTTCCCGCGCGGCTTTGTTTAGTATTTATATATTTAGCGCGGAACCCTAATTCTTTTTCCAAAATAGAAGTAGCCTAAGTAACTCCTTATAACATCAGCTATCTGCCAGTAAGAGTCCCAGAGAGAGAGAGAAATCGGTAAACCCGTCCCGGAGATTAGTCGGAACAAACAGACAGTCAGACAGACAAAAATTAAAAAAAAATATTTTTTGGTATAAGCACAGATAACATAATACTATACTAGTAGTATAAGTACCGTGTAAACATTCAGATGCATTTAGTAAAAAACTGTTATTATGACGACACTTCAATTTTATTTATTTGTATAGATTACTTATGTCAAATTTTCTTTCCTTAACTTATCTTTTTTTAGTGTACAAAGTGAACACTAACACAGCAGTTTCCTAACCTCCTTTAAAAGCTATACGATCATACCTTTTATGTATAAAATCCTTTTCGCGGTCGGTGTACAATGAGTCGGTACGATTGTTATTCCTGCTGGACTTGTGAGGTTTGTAAGTTGGTGCGATTGATGGCCGAGGTGTCGCATCACTCTTGGTTGGAATTTTCTGTACGTGTGCGTTATCGTAGGAAAGCTTCGTACTGAAACATCATAAATTGCAACAATTAATCACAAATGTATTGACACTAGTTTGATAAAATGATGATGAAAAAGAATTGCACTGTAGGAAAGCTTTGTATTGCTGACTGACTCCTAGTCTGTACAATCTTTTTAAATATAAACATTTCGTGTCACATTGTTTGTCCGCGATGAACTCTAAACTAATGGATAGATTTAAGTGAAGTTGTGCACACAGGTGTAGTTTGGTCCAACTTGAGAGATAGGACAGTTTTTATCTCAATTTGTGGTCACAATTATATTTTTAAAACGCAAAGTTAACTTTGTTTTTCGTAAAAAGTCGGGCAAAACTCATCGAGAATTGATAATCGAGACGGATGTACTACATACAAGTTTCTTTGAGAGAAACCTCCTCGGTGTGAAACTTGTCCGGCTTTTTTTTTGTTCAGTAGAGCTTAAGTGACATCAAAAAAAAAAGTTACTGAATTATAAATGGTCGAAAGACGATTGAGCGAACCCTAGTCAATATAAATATTATAAATGATGGAAACAAATGGGTAAGTAAACTAGTTACTTTAAGTTTCGTGAAATTATGACGTAACGTAATGACCCACACCTAGTAAAGATGGTCTTTTTAAAGTATACTACTTGTCTGCCTAACTCTGCATGGTGGCATGATTATGAGACCACACCAAAGACCAAATATGTTTAATCCAATTAATTGGTCAAAGTAAATTTGACTTCATGACTTGTTAAAAAAAATTACTAATAAAATAAAGTTAAAAACCCGTTTTCCTCATAGACCAACCATGTAATCACAACTAGTTGTGCCATTCCAGGATGTGTTCCTAGTGACACAACTAAGCACAACTGATTTAATATAAGCATTCCTTTTAGCACAACTAGAGCCGACCGGGAAATCGGAAATAAATAGGATTATTACTAACCCCTTCAGATATTGATAATGATGTTGGCCACTTTTCTCATATCTTTGTAAATTAATAAACAGAAAAATTATAAATGTTAATTCATGTCATTTATTCTGTTCTAAGAAACTGGTAGTTGGATAAAAATTATTGATAATGTTATTTTGTATTTTTATATATTATTTCGTGCATACGCCAGAATAAATATCCTGACTGTAAGCATATCTGTAACTTCATGAATTATATGAGGAGACTTATGAAAAAGTTAAATTTTGTTCTCATAATGTCCGTGTTCGGAGAGCCTCACCGCACTAATAACGTTGTAGAGTCGTGGCACTCTAACCTAAAAAAACGTCTAAACAAGAACACTATGACTGTGTTACGACTACTAAAATGTTCTCATAACATAAGTACAATGTTGTTGCAAAGATCGATGTTCAAGAGTCCGGAAAGATGAAGCCATTATTAAAGACGGAATATATTCGCAACGTGCAAATTCAATACCTAAATTAATGGAGTAATCACATTAGGGCATGCACTAGATAAGCTTAGATGGGTGAATCGAATAACCACCGTTTCCAATTGCCCTACCCAGACATCCCACCTTGGGAGTAGACCTCTTTTCGTTTTATTTTTTTTTTATATCGTTAACATATGTATTAAGTATACTAGGGGGGATCCATAAATTACGTCACACGAATATCATGATTTTTGGACCCCCCGACCTTGTCACAGGTGGTCACTTTTGCGGGAACATATTTTGCAATTTTACACCCAGAACTGAAATTATTCAGTTCTAAATTTGTTTTTTTTATGAAAGTGTATTAGCGTGAGTAGTCTTTCGTTTACAGGTAATATTTTGTGTTTAATACTTTAAATTTTGACATGTGACGTCACGAAGCTTATGACCCCCTAACCCCTACCCCTTGTCACACAATGTCACATTTCGTTGACCCCTCCCCGCATCACACGTGAAGTAATTTTTGGATGGCCCCCTATATTAAATGCTTACGATAAAAATAACGATTAATCTTTGTACCGAATGTAATTAGTTGTTTAGTTGTGCCAATGGGAATGATTTAAAAGAATTTCCCTCATGAAGTCATGACACAACTAGTTGTGCATACATATGGGGTTAAAATCTATAAAAGTATTTTATTTGACTAAAGCATTTTGAAAATACGTATTTTGTATTTAATGTTTGAAATACAAAATAAAAATCTATTTTGAATTTGAAATAGAAAATATTAAAAGTATTTGCATTTTGTATTTAAATACATTTTATAAGCCATTTTGCACATCTCGACAGTAATGGACTGCAATTGTTTGTATGTAGAAAGCTGTAGGGCACGATTTAATGAATGATTCGACATTTGTGTGTCATCAATTAGGTTGCTATTTAATCATTTAATTATATGAGTTCTGATTAATAGTTATTTTTTTGTAAAGAGGTGGAAGATCCTCATGGATGTCCTCCGCCCTTGGGAGGGGGCTGAAAGGGTCTGTCGGACCTGTGCATGTGTCCGGAAATATAACTCATATAAAAAAACTTCTTATTATTTATTTTTATCTATACTTTTAAATTTTGCTAATAAATTTCACATTTTTTCCTTGAATGAGACTATCAATAAAAAATGAGATAATTTCGGCAATAAGCTAGCCTATTTCATAACATATCTCAACTTTATTAACATGCACGAGTTTCAAGAAAAAGTTTAAAAACTAATGTTGAGGTATATTCAGTTTGAATGCGCAATAATTCTCTCCGCATTTACGCATTTTCTTTGATTCAATATAACTACAATACACTTCGCATTCTGTGTTTACTTATCAAATGCAGATACTGTAAAAACGAGCAATGTATCTTGACTTCCATTTTAACTACACATTGATTTTATTTTATCAAGTGTAATTATAACGTAGTTACTTTTGTCACACGAATCAATGCGTTGGATGTAATACACGACCAATAATGTTAACATTAGTCACTCAAATTGAGAGGAATTAACTCATGCAGCGTACCTGTTCTCAGTCGACGTTGGGAAGGGACGCAGCACGTCCATCGCTAAGTAAGTTCACGACACAACTAACTTAACAGGTCGCACATAACGGTGTGCAAAAAAATTATATCACATTTTTCCTCAATGAGACCGGTATGTGTGTGTTTATTTCGTTTGTAGGAAAGTCCACATCATTTGATGATACATCATCTTAAAGGCTTAATCTCACTCTCTCTAAAGAAGGAATTAAGTAGTATATTTTTATTTTTTTGTTTTCATAAGTACCATTACTACTTACAAAAACTAATATACAGAAGCCAGTGAGTCTAGAAGTTTTCAGGAGTTCCTTACGTAACGTAAGCGACAAATAAGATAGGTTTTGTATTTTTTCTTGTCCTAAAATCAATTTTTATAGAATAAAATTCTAAAACGAAGGTTCCAACAGATCTTTTGCTGCGAGTGTATTCGGGTACATGGAACCGGTTCCCACGTGGTAGGCAACGTCGAGTTCTTGATTGTCAGTGCTACAAAATAACCGAAAGTCCCCCCCCCCTCCCCTGCGTCTCGCGTCTACTTTACCATACCCTGTCTAAAAAGAGAAAGCATAGAATAATGGCGTCTCATACATCGAGCCTTTTAAAGCGGATATAGTTTTTTTGTCTCTTTAGGGTTCCGTTCTTTACAAGGAAAAAGGAACCCTTATATAGGATGACTTTGTTGTCCGTCCGTATGTCTGTCTGACTATCAGTCTGTCTGTCAAGACCCATTTTTTCAGGAACGCGTATCTGAGGTATTACTTTGAAATTAATCTCAAATATTTATGTTTGCGGTCCACTGAAGCTATAATATTTTAATAAGTTTAATTTTTTAAATTAATACCTATCGGGTTTGACTTAACATCATTAGAGAAAGCAAGAAGCAAGGTCTTGCAGATTTTCTGGCGATTATATATTAAAAAACTGTTTCAATTTTGAAAGCAATTTGCCATTGTTCTAAATTAGTAAAGCTCGTGATGAACGTTTTAATTGACATTAAAACAGACGTCTTTATGACATTATTTTATGTCAGCGCTTATTAAGATAGATAGATAGATAAAAAAAAATATTGTCAAAATTGTTTACAAGTTCTTCTGATAATAATTACATTTAAACATATTTCATAGAACACAACTTACGAGTAATATACTACGACTTAATATTATCGATTACCACTTATGGAAATTGACAATATTCGAACAAAATATTTTAAAACTGAATCATAATAAACATGCAAATTTGAAACAATAATATGAAACAGAATGGAATCGGGCGATATAAGGCAAATAATTGAATAGAAATAACGATCATATTTATTTAAAAATATACAAAATTATATAGAAAACGAACATTATTTAAAATCAAGCCAAAGATTTCAAAAAGCTCTCTGTATTGTCGTACGTCTAGGGAAGTATTTTTTTCTTAAAATAACTATTTTGGCTTCGCGCGGAGATGGTTTTAATATCTGTCAGATTTAATTATTTTGTTGTAGAGGTAGGGTTTCATAAAAACACAGAAACGCCTGGCAAAGGTAGTGTTTACCTTGGTAAGCGGAAGTTTAAAGACCCGTTTTGTGATCATGTCTTCATAGTCACTGCACTTTAGTACTAGCTTGTGTTATTAGTAAAACTTTCATTATATACAGCTTTCTGACACTGAGTGTTTCACTAATTATTAAGGTTATCGAAAAACGGAAAGGCTTTCTCAGCATGGTTTTCAACACTGCTGCGCTCTCTCTAAACCGATACGATGAGATGATCGACCTCCTCATTATTAAACCGGTACTCTTGAACATAAACTATCTTAAGCTGTATGCAATGCCCTTGTTATCAGTTGTTAACTTACTAAAAGTATATCAGTCTTAGACTGAGAAATAAGGTGGGCTTATGCGAAACATATTCTTAAACCGATCACACTAGAATACTCTTTGGTATATAATGAGTTGTATAGCAGCGGTACAAAAAACAACAGCTTGCGTACGTCATGGGTCGTGGGCACATACGCTATTTTATTATATGTAACCGCTTTGAAAAATAGGTTTTTACGTAGACTGTTTTTTTTTGTGTATATGTTATGAAATTCCGTCGTTTGTTACCTGGTTATAAGTTTATGGAAGCTTCGAGCAGAAATGGGTAAATGCTCTACACTTCAGAAGACGAGGGTCACCAGAAATCTGAGGAAATTGACACCACTGGTGCGACAAGTACACACAAATACGGGTAACGGCTTACCATCCGCTGTCTTGTGTCTATGTATAAACACTCGAATTGTCCTTGATCGGTGTGCTTGGGATTCCGCCGCCTCGTTGTAGGTACGATGTGCTCACAGGCGAGAACATTCATAACACGATGCAGGATCATTAATTACTACGTACTTCAGCCTGTCTTCGCTAGATGACGCTGAGATATACTTGTTGTATACGGAGGTCACCATATACAATAAAGATATTGACGGATAGTAAGTACATAACAGGCGCCCATGACCGTTTTATAACATACTTTTATCAGCTTCACAAATGTTGGAAGTCAATTTTAACCTACTTCAAATTGTCGTATCGAAATGTAGTTTGTATGACAATACTATAATTTGGCACCTTGGGGCTGATCTGATGATGGAGCCAGGAGGTGGATGGTGGAACTCCTTTTACTTTTGATTCTTTTTTCCATTAAAGCGTGTTTATTTTAGTTTTACTAAACTATAATAATTACAACTTAGTAAACAACTACACGGGCTGCTCGGCGCTAAGCGGTAAGCGATGCCCCTGACGGAACACTGTGTGTTTATATTTACCAAATTCAGTCAGACCAGTAGCTAGTCACCGTAATGTTATCTATCACCTAGTGCCTTTATAATGTTACCTATTATATAAAACGTGTCACATGTATTGTAGTCTTTTCAATTAAGTTTGAAATCGATTATTTTTCACTATTTAGGGCACTTTGTTGGTGCTTTTTGAAGTCGGTTCAACTGTTTTTAAAGTGTTTATAGTACCTACCTAGGTACATTCCATGGCGACATCTACTTCACCCACAGAACTGAGAGTAATATATTTTTTTTTTTTGCTTCACCGTTAGTGCTGCTCCATCTGTAGGGTTTCCATACGTCAAAAGAAAACAATAAATAACAAACTTATTCTATATTTTATACTTAGGTACTTAAAATTTGTTCAGTTTTATTGTCGTAGTAGAGACATAATCCTATTCACAGTTCATAACAGCACATTAACGGGTAGGTATGGTTAACTAACAAAGCTCACATCAAATTCTGTATACAAAAACAACAGTTATTTTAGATAGGTACAGATACCGGCACGAGTCGTGAGCACAAATTTTATACAATTAACATAAAATACTAGCGTACTTACAATAAGTAGTAAAGTATACGGTAGCTGAATAATACGTGTGATCCCAATATACGACGAATATCGACTGATGAACCAATGAAGTGCGGCGTCAGCGTGGTCAACGTCATATGGACGAATAAAAAGCGTGCTCATGACTCGTGCCGGTAACTGTAGGTACCTTGGTATCTTATACATAGGGCACACTGAAAGTTCTGCGCTCCTGGCTTCTCATAAATATTTGAATTTCGAATGTTATATTTTTTTAAACACAAGAAACTAAATCATTGAAAAAAAAATTAGCGGAAAATCACGTCAATTGTTTTTATCACAAGTTGAAGTTCGTCGTCCGTAGCAAAAATGGAATTAACGCGAAAAGATTTTAGGGCGATGATTTTTTATGATTTTAAAAGTTCACTGACTGCACTGCTAGTCTTCAAAATGCTCTTGGGTGGGAAGCACCTCATTTGAACACCGTAAGGCGTTGGAACGCAGAATTTGTTCGTGATGGAGTGTATCCATGGTGAAATTCGTGAAGGTCGGCCCTCAACTGCGATTACTGAGGAAAATGTGGCGTACTACTACTACTGTCAGGCAACTAATTGAAGAAAACCGGCGTATCACCTATGAAGAGATTCGAGGACATTTGGGGATTGGTATAGGCCAAATTCAAAAAATCTTACATCAACATTTAAACGTTATGAACACTCTATTGCCGCTGGATTCCTCATAAACTCACCCTTTTGGTTTCTGAAAAGTAGAGCTAGTGACCAATCCCGCACATAGTCCAGACCTGGCACCATGCGATTTCTTTGTTTTCCCAAAAATTCAAGATTTAATAAGAGGTATGTTTACGGGGCTGAAAGAGGCCGTGATAGTTTTCAACCAACACGTGAAAAACATGCCCTTAGACCATAAACTTAGTATACTTAGACCAATGGTCCTTTTCAAAAATGGTTTGACCTAATGAAAAAATGTTTAACATGTAATGGAGAATACTTCGAAAAGCAGTAAATACATTACTTAACATGTAAATTGTTTTATTAATGAGTTACGCAAAACTTTCAGTGTATCTACCCTGTGTACCCCACGTAGCATCATTATTAAGAATGTTTCTAACTAACAACTGCAACTAACAAACCCGTTTTCTTTAATAGAATGTATACTGAGTCTGATGACTTGATAGTCTTCAACATGTTACCACTGCAATGGCGACTATTTTGCAAATCTGCATGATCATATGTAACTTACAAGTATTAATAAGCATATATACCTAACTTTAACCTAACACAACCACAGTAAATTAAAGCAATCACGTCTTTCAATAACACGATTAAATTTTGTACTAAAATTGTAATAGGTATTTGTCACTTTCACACTTTGGCAGCGAAATGTTTGGCCTTTTCTTACTTATTTAAAACTTGCTTGTGTTTTATTGTATCTGTACACATGTTTCTACAAATAAAGAACCATGTATCTATCTGAAGTATAAATGTCTCTTAGAAAATACAAGTACACTTTGTCTTGACACAGAAATCTAACTTTAA
Source organism: Euplagia quadripunctaria (assembly GCA_963859945.1). Lineage (NCBI taxonomy): Eukaryota > Metazoa > Arthropoda > Insecta > Lepidoptera > Erebidae > Euplagia > Euplagia quadripunctaria. The sequence continues at coordinate 206,717 of OY982583.1, read as the reverse complement.
ACAATATATCGCTTAGTGTAAAATCTTGTATTGCTTGGAAAAACGACTCGAAAGTTGTCTTCAAAAAGAGAACACAACCCTTTGTAGTTGTGAATTTTTACATCACATGATAGTTTTAAATCATCATCTACTCTTTTTACCAAGTTGTAATTAACAAGTAACAATTACGGACGTCACCCACGGCGACTTTATACAGTGATTAAGTAGCGCGTTTCGTTAACGCGCGTCTGTATCGGTACTTTTGGCCGTTTGTCGCAAATGTAGCGTGTGACAACTAACGCGCGTATTGCGATTGCATCGCTACAAAAAGTCGTGGGCGACGTCCCTTGGCTAGTTTCGGTAACAATTCTTACGTGGGAGAGCCATACTTCCGCACGTATGGGCCGGCACGACCGGAGTAATACCACGGCCTCACAGAAAACCGGCAGTGATGCAATGTTACGTTGTTTTTCGCCGAGCGATTCAGGTTACCGGAGGCCTTAATCCTTTCCTTCCCGCCTTCATTCCTCCTCTTCCTTTTGTTGATGTGCAATAGAGTTTATTTCTATTATATCTCTGGAATTCGGAATTCTGGAGGTGGATTTGAAAAATTATTTTTGCATTTGGTAGCCTCCGTTTTGAGGAAGGTTATGTGCTAATTAGCATCACGTTACTACTTACACGAAACTGCGGGGAAGGTCAACTAACGATATAACTCGATTAGTTCTATTCAAAATTTCCATTTCCAGTATCTGATCTACTTTGATCGTTCACTAGTCTATTATCAATGTCTGCCGTTGTTTCAACTACTGTATTTAATGTCTCGTCGTTAGAATCATTTTGTTCAACGCTATTTCTATCTGTATCAGCATGAGACTGCGATTGTTCAATACTATGCCCTTTGTGTACCTTCGCTATTTCATCTGTATTGCTCAATGTTCCAAGGCATGAAGAATACGGAGGAGGTAGTTCCTCAGAAGTAACGTCGAGCTTTTTGTTGTTGGTGGCAATGTTGTTGGTCCCACACTCGGAGTACGGCGGGGGCATGTCAGTTTCGTTGTCACTGGTATAAGAGTATTCTGATTCGACTGAAAGTGTTACGGAGAGATTGTCTTCGTTTTGATGTTGTGCTGAAATAATAAAAATGGTACTATGTAATGTTATTTAGATTTTCTTGTGTATCTATAATCCAATCAATCTATCCAAAATAACCCAACTAATAATTTGCTTATATTTTTCATAAATAATCCTTATACGACATAAATTTTCGCATAATGAACTTTTTGAAATTAAGCCAGATGTCGGTTCTAAATCTAAGTTAATCAATGTTTTAAGTTTGTAAATGTTTATAGCTTATTATTGTATATATACGTAAACCAGAGTTATCCTTTAACGAAAAATATCCTTCAGAGTTTGATTAATTATAGGATGAACAGAATCCTGAAAACTTAAATATTACTGACATCTTATTTCACGATTTATTAAAAGATGAAAAGAAAATAGGAAATCAAAATGTATTAGAGCTCCCTGCGAGCTATCGCACGTTAATCCTGCGCAGCTCATATCACAGGAAAGTATTTAGGAACTTGAATACGTATTAAATGATTATGATTAACATTGATGGCTGTTATTTTGAAATAAATCGAATATTTTATGTGGAAGTGCCATGCTTCGGCACGTATGGGTCGGCTCGACTCCGCTCGTTACCACGGCCTCACAGAAAACCAGCCGTGAAGCAATGCTTGCATTGCATTTCGCCGCGTGAGTGAGGTTACCGGAGGCCCTAACCCTTCCCTTTCCCTTATTCCCGTCCTTCCCCTCTCCCCCCTCTTCCTCCATCCCCCTCTTCTCCTACTCCCACCATAAAGGGCGGCAACGCACTTGTGACTCTCGAGTTGCAGGTGCCCATGGGCGGCGGTAGTCATTTACCATTAGGTTACCCGTCTGCTCGTTTGCCCCCTATAGGTACCATAAAAAAAAATTGGTTGCCTGTAAAGTCGGTATACGGGCGAAAGTTTTACGTGACAACGACTTTGAGTGGTAAAATAATTTTAATGTGAATATTCATTCGTATAGTAGGAAGAAGGATGAAATAATAGTAACAATTTAAAACATTTATTTATACAAAGAATTATATTTAAAGGGACGCGTGCCTTTCACTTTTTATGTCTGTCTCTCTCGCTCTTAGGCGGGCTAACCATGCCCGAGTGGAAGGGACGCGTGCCTCTCACTCGCTCTCATTGTGAGCGCATAACGTGAGCGGAGCGTAACGCAGTTTCTTGAAGTGTCACCCGGCAAACCAATTTATAAGACGTTGTCACGTCAAAAAAAAATATATATGCGACTTATTTCTGATTATTGAGATTGTCTCCTTTGGCAGCTGTGATCAGCCCATTGCTACTTTAACTTTCTGCCAACTAGGCCGATAAGTTTTATTTATTTATTAGGATTTTTAGGATTGCAGACAAATGATACATGTAATGAATATGACAAAGGAAATTACAAACACATGCCTTTTGCTCACTTAATTATAAGCAGCCACAACCACAACTAACACAAACAGAACGTGTACCGTTAAATTGAATTAACATAAAATAACTTTACTTCTTATACCCTTGAAATACTCCTGTACTATGGAAGATCTGTTCTACTTTAAATTGTAGTCAAATAAAAAATAGAAAAAAACTTACAGCTTGTATCTAAATTGTTAGACCTTGACCTTTGTTGCTCTTCCAACTGCTCAATAAGTCGGCAGATGTTCTGTTGTGGAGCTCGAAAACCTAAAATAAAAACCGAATAGGTGCATGAGATAGTTGACCAATCAGGAAAAAACGCATGAGGTGTCTTTGTGACACCGGGTTTCTTTTCTATATATATACTAGCGGACCTGACAGACGTTGTCCTGCCTGAACTAAAAAATATTATTTCTGGAACCCTATCGCAGCGCCATCTACCGGGTCAAATTGTAAATCTAAACCATTCTCGAATCCACCAGAAGACACAAAAAAATTCATTAAAATCGGTCCAGCCGTTTAGGAGGAGTTCAGTGACATGCACACGTACATAAGAAATATATATATAAAGATAATATATTTGATGGATTAGAAAAATTCTATCAAAATGAAGTAAACATTATAAAACCTCGAAATTAAAATTGCACAATCTATGAAAGTTGCCTTCACTAATATACGGATAATTAGGATATTACTTTATATGGTGTTAAAATAAAATTAATCAACTCGCGGTAACACTTTTTTCCGTCTAGCCTGCCGACCGCTGAGCGTCTGAAGTATAACGTGCGATAAGGTACGTCGTTCCTATTACTTCAACTAGTAGTATTGTAATAGAAATAATAGTAGCACTAAATGCGTCATCGAAGTATCTAAACAGCAGATTTATACCTGCTCGCAAGAGCCAGTACCTCCACGCTATTACAGAATAATAATAACTAGAGATCGCGTGGTGGTCGAATTTCGACCATGGTTTTTTTCAATGTGTTTGATATGTTAGCACGGGACGAATGAAACGATCAACGGCTGTCAACGCACTGGCTTTATTTAATCGTATCGGCGCGGCGCAGACACAGCGCCGCCGCGCCGCGTCCCTATGCATTTAAGTAGGTATCTACATAACACAATGACCAGTATAACTTGAGCTGTCATTGTATAGACTTACTTACCATGACAGGTAATCACATATACTAGACGGGTGTTATTTCATTAAGCCGTTTTCATGTATTTTTTAAAGTTGTAAGACATATTGTTTAATTGTTTTAGCTGTCTGCACTTCTTCTATATATGAACTGTAAATATTCTAAAATTCACGCTAAAAAGGGGTACAAAAAATTCTATTCACGTATTAATATAATGATGATAACTTGACATACCTCACACACAGCCGTCTCATCCCAAACTAGGCAGAGCCTGTCCTATGGTGACCAGACTGCCGATAAACATACTTATATATTACTAAATACATACATATCGTAGGTAAATTACACCCTGACAGAGAGCAAATGATCATGCTCATTACACAATTACTTGTTCTGGATGGGAATCGAACCCAAGACCTCTAGCTCAGCAGTTAGGATCACTAACCACTAGACCAACAGGCCCGTCAGACCGTGTAGTGCTGTTCTTTCTTCAGCCTAGTAATGGCGGTAGATTTCAAAGCGATAGATGATATCGGTTATGTTGGGCGAACTTCGATTTACAACAAAAAAGTATTGTAAAATAATATCTGTGTATATATTCTACTGTTATGTGTTAACTAGAGTTAAAAGGCTCGAACTTCCTGGCGGGTCTAGGCGGCAAACGAGCAGACGGGTCACCTGTTGGTTTATGACTACCGCCGCCCATGGGCACCTGCAACTCAAGACTTACAAGTGCATGGCCGGCCTTTAAGGTGGGAGTTGGGGAAGCGAGGAAAAGGGGGAGTTGTGGGGGGAATAGGCGGAGGCCCTAACCCTTCCTTCTCCTCCCCCTCTTCTCCCCCTACCCGCACTATCCCTCTTCCCCCCTTCTTCCCATTCCCTTACTCCCACCTTAAAGGCCGGCAACGCACTTGTGACTATTGAGCAGCAGGCGCAAAAAAAAAACCTCCGTACCAAGCCCAGTCTGTTGGGCTTGTCAAAACGAATGATATTAGCCTTAACTAGAGGCGCTTACTAGTAGTCACTAAAGAGTTCCGTTGTCCACCGGCTGGGTCCATCATCAGATCAGCTCCAAGCTACCAAATTATAGTATTGTCCTCTGAACTATGAAGTTTCATTTCGATACGTCAACTAGAAGTAGGTTAAAATTTACTTACAAAATTTATTTACAGTTATTTGTTTAAAAAGGGTGTTAAAAGTAGAAAGTCTGGTATAAATATCTAAAAGGAAAATAATTATATTACCTATTTGTATTTAACTTACAGCGTATAATCTTTCGTAGTAGTATTCCTAGCAGGAATACAATGAAGAAACTGCACAATGGTACAGCCAACCATAAAGCTGACGTGGACGTTGGTGTATGAGGACCATGGTAAGTTATATCGTCTGTTGGCGCTCTGATGGCAGCCTCACCAAAGTCTACCTAAAATAAAAAGAAACAGTAAGATGTGCAAAATACTTTTACGGGAATAGCGGACAGGCACTTGGTTTTCCTGGTGGTTACTTAATCACTTTAATGATACGTGTGCGGTAATGTAGACCACACTGGACGAAATGTTAGCTTTGACGTTCTAGTGTACCACGGCACGTACGGCAGGACTTTTTCCGACATCTTCAACAATCGTCGTCGTATTTCAGCAAATGTATACCAACGCTTAAGGAATTATACACCTAAACCTTCCTCATAAATCACTATCCATTGGTGAAAACCTTATGAAAATCCGTTCGTTCCTTTTGGAGTTTATCGGGTTCAGACAGACAGACGCGGAGGGGGATTTTATTTTATTATATGTAGTGACAAGTCTTGAACTACAATGACCTCTTGAAAATATAAATAAAATAATTCAAAGGAGAAAAAACACACGTAATGAAAATACACGGGCGTCATATTTCGTAACATGACACGAGTTTATTAATTAATATTTTCTATCCAGACTTAGGTTCATTATTATCGTGCGTTCCAGGTAATCAACTGTGTTTACTTCTAGTAAACTATGAGAAGAAATCAAACAAACCACTAACATTGTACCGTCTGGTCACGGGCGCGGGCGGTGGGAATTGCCACGGTAACTCATCTTCGTGAAAATATCTATTGTTCAAGAATAGTTTTACTCTGAAAACAGAAATATTTAAATATTAATACAATAAAATGAATTTAAGAATAAACTGGTAAGAGACCATTACTGAAATCAAATCAAATCTTTATTTCAATTAAACCATTATGGGTATTTTTGAATTGTCAAGAGTAGTAGTCAGTCAGAGTAAGTCAGTCATGAAGCTAGTTGCCTGTTCCAATACGTAGATCCTGTGGAGAAGAACAGGCAAGAAACTGCAAGGACACTCCTATTCAACATGTTTTTTACAAGTCTCTGGTTACATTGCTTATATGCGCAAATTAAATGTGTGTATTGTTCTAAATTATAAACAGTCGCGCAAACTACTACTATATGTAAGTAATAGCAGTTCAGAGATGACCAGCCCCAAGCAAAGTTACCATACTTGTTTAAAGAGGCTGGAAGCAAACTTCCATCATTAAATAGTATGAATTCCACCACAGTAGCGTATTCAATAGCGCAATTCTCTCTCCTTCTATGCTTGTACAATAACTCTTTTAAATCTTTTAGAGTTTATACAAAACGTGTATGTTGTACATTAAGGTGTCCCGAACATTCTTTTTTTGGTTTTTCTTAACGCAAGATATTTCAAAATTTCCATAATTGATCGTAGATTACCAAAATAATTTAAAAAATAAAATAAAACTATATCTTTAGGGCTCTACCGATCTTCAAAGTTTTGAATAATTCTTTAAAAAATAAACCGACTTCAACAAAAAAAACTATTCCATAAAAGACTTATATATGGTTTTCTCATGGATGCCATTGTCAGAACTGGACCAAATTGAAATGGGACCACACGGGAAGCACCAGCTTTCAAATAAAAGAAAGAATCATCAAAATCGGTTCACCCAGTCGAAAGTTCTGAGGTAACAAACATTAAAAAGAAACACACAGTCGAATTGAGAACCTCCTCCTTTTTTGAAGTCGGTTAAAAATGTTTATTTTCATTGTGATATTTCCTTATTCTTAATTTCCATTACTAAACAAAATATATAAAAAATAGTATTATAATATATATATGTTCTTTTTAGGTGTAAATACATACACAAAGTGTCGATTTGCAGGCAACTACACGTCACTGGTGGCTTCGAATTTATTAGGTATCAACCTGAAAAAATCCCTTTATTTTCAACTTGTTTCCAGGACTTTCTTGACTTGACTCTTGAGTGATTTCTTTGTAACCAAAGTAATTTTCATGCTAAAAAGTACAATTACGATTGTGTTAAAAGCGGATTTAGTGATTTTTAAATAATAAGTTCGATAATTGGGACCATATAGAGAACTTGACGATTGGCAGATAACAACCATAAGAAACGCCTTTAAAATTATTTTCTTTGTAAAGAACGACCTGTAATTGAAATAGAATGCAAAGGATCTATCCGATTCAAATATATGAAACTTTTTTTTTTAAGAGATCAACAATATTTTGACCAAAGATTAGATTCCATTGGTAACTAAGGAACGAGTTTTGCAATTACTGAACTCCTATCTCAAAAAGTACCTCATATGGAAAGACCAAAAGCAAACCTAATTATAGTCATCTGAGAAGCTTTTCGACGTTACTTTACGTTTGCAATTATTTGTCAACTACGTGGTTAAAGCATGCCTTCCGATTTGGTTCCTAATCAAGTCAAAGACGTTTTTGAACACTGGAATCAAACATATTTTGCAACAGATTATGCTCTCGATTATTATCCGAAAATATGAGGTCCGTTGTAGAATCTGAATGGCTTTTTTACTCACCTAGAAAACCTATGTATGTTTGATAATAGGTACCACAGTCGAGAGCTGGCATTGTCAAGTATAATGAAAACTAAACAAACTGAAAGTAGCTCTAAACGCAGGATATTTAAACCACCAAAAATTACCTATTTCTGCTATAGATTACACCTAAATTATTATGTGCCATGAGTGTCGGGTTATAGCACCGCCGGTTCTTTGACGTATTTTTAATGAGGCCTTCAAATTATTTCAAAAGATTAGAGCTTTGACATTGGTGACTGTCCTTGATACACACAATGTGTTGAAAAGATGTGTTAAACTAGTAACAGAGTCTTCACAAAGAGTAACTGACGCTTCTTTAACTTTTGGTTTTATTAGAACCAAAAGTTAATTTGAATCACGAGCAGAAATATCAAATTTTGGACACAAAAACAGGTTTAAATTTCCGATTTCATAAGCTTTATTTTCTTCGTTTTGTTTTATTGTGCTTTATTTAATTAATTTCAAATTAAAATATATTTTAAACTAGATTTTCCTACTTCTTTAGGCATACAGTTTAAGTCTGTAAAAATTTAAGATTTACAAAACTTCAAAGCGTGTTGATCCCTCAAGATGACACGCAATTCTATTTATTTACCTTTTTCGTAATCTTTGTAAATTTACGCAAATTTTGATCCCTCTGATAGCGTAGATCGAAAAACAATTTTTTTCTTATATGGACGGGACACCCTATTGTACATTTCCATATTAAAAGGAAATTGACACTTTGCTTTTTAAAAGGAAGTTTTTTCATACTTGTTTACTGTGGCTGATCATATCTTTTCCCGTAGTGATCTCAAAAAGTCTTGCTTGACGGATTAATTTACCAATTTTTTATAGTCATTAACAGTGTGTATCTGTAACACCGTGTCTCAACTAACTAGTTACCCGTTAGGTGAATCTTGATCTTTGCCGGACGCGTCGTTCATTACCAACCGCACCAACGGCTCTATACTTAAGTTATTTCTGTTGATGAAGCTACGCTGCGCTGAAAAAAAAATTACATTATATTAAGTTTTACTTCGAATAAATTTGTCCTCGACTTGTGTCCTCTTCGTCCTTGCTCTAGTATTACGTATTGTTCTAATTGTTGTTCTCCTAATTATTACGACCTCTGCTGATATTGTGGTGGGTCGTACTGATGACTGTCTTATCGGAGGTATACATTTGAGGAAGTAGACAAGAGGGCCTGGAGAGTGCCATTTCTTTGGTGAAGATGGTCGCTACAACACTGGTGTTTATAGACAGTAGATAGCATTTTTTGGTACAAATGCTATCTAGAAGATAAAAGGACTGTTACTGTAGATTGGTATATCAGTCATTGTCTACCAGTTATCTTGGAAAATGTTAGACAGCAGCGCCCAAGAAGCAAGATCCTCTTCCACCACGACAACGCTCCAGCTCACTCCGCCAGATGGACTACCGAATATTTGTCTATCGAAGCTGTAGAGCTAGTGAGTCATATTCCTTACAGTCCCGACCTGGAACCTTGTGACTTTTATTTATTTCCAAAAATAAAAGATAAACTAAAAGGAAGTCGTTTCATGAATCCTGAAGATGCCGTGGGTACATTTGAGAGACGTGGAAGAGAACCCTAAAGAATAGTGGGCTTACTGCTTCAGTCAATGGTTCCATCGCATGCGACGGTGCTTAGAAAAGAACGGACTACTTCGAAAGGCAATAAAAACATTAAATGGGTTCTACACCCTTCCGTTTTTTATTTTCTAAAAACTTAAGTGTGACACCCGTATGCATGTATAAACATGTAGATATAGTAATAATGACTAACATTCTAATTACAAGTGATCAGATCAAACACATAAATGTGAAAGTATAGGCAAGTTCTTCGTCATTAAAAAAAGAAAAACTAGAATTTAGCGCCAAGTTCAACCATGTTACAATGTAAATCTCGTGAACGGTTTGAAACTTGACGAGTTTTTTTTTAAAACTTGGTATGAAAATAGTCATGCAGCAAATTTTCTGGTTAAAGGGCCCGACAACAGCTAGTTCGAGCTATTGCTTACATCTTCCTGCTTACAATTCATCCGCATAAGCAATATACCTTTCTTCGATTGCATTCCCTTCTTACCTACATTTCCTTTAATATGCACCTCATTTTCACATCTTTAATTCTCAAATTTATATTATACTGCCAGGTTGACGTGTTTGGAATGGACGCTATTACGTGTGTGGAACCAGATTATAGTTGATAAAATGTGGGTGTTTGATACGCATCTGCCTACGCCTTCGGGGATACAAGCGTGAGTTTATATATGAATATTTGTACACGCATATGTTGCTGTACTCTGACAAGTCCTAACTAATCAGCAAAAATCTACACTTAGACATTTCTGGTTACATTTTCTTTGATTCTGAATGGATAATTTTAATTTACCCTTGCGGTTTGCTGCTTACCTTTGAGCGTCTCATCGAAATTGAGCACTTCGTAAATTTCATAGAGTGGTGACTTAATAGCCACCTCAGATTCTTTACCAATTTTCTGGATGACGTTGCTGCTATCATGGAATGATCGCGTACTGAAATCGGATAAAAATTACACACTTAGACAATTGCGAATATAAGAAAATGTTCAAAATAAAAATCAGAATTTAACCACAAGAGCTGTCGCTGACAAGAAAATATATTTACTCTAATCTATTTATTTATTTAAATAGGATCTCTAACGAGAAATACATGACACAATATTAAATATCTTCCACAAATGTAGTTAGCCTCATGTTCTCTCAATTACTAGAAACCACAACATGCAAAGTAACAAACATTTTAAGTAAGTACAGACAAAAAATAACGTTGAGAGTGAACTTAAAGTAAGTTATATAAACCTAAAATATGCGAGGTAATAAAATCTAAAATTTAGACACATGAAAAAAAAAAACACTTTACCTTAAAATTTAAATTACAACAATAAAAATAAAAATTATAACAATAAAAACTATAATTATAAATTAATAGAAACACATGTAGGCATTACTAAACTTGAACTTAGTATGAGCATCTACGAAGACGAGTCCTGCAGATGTATAACAACATTTTTTTTGTACGTAGCTAGTGAGTTCCCGAAGACATCTATATCCTCCGAAATACCTGATATTTTATTATAAAGATACGATAACCTAACAATGGGTGAGTGTTTGCCGAGGTTAGTACGATGTCTAGGTGGTTTAAGTAGAGAGCAAGGCTGTCGGGGAAGTCTATAAGGTACATTTATAGTTATCTTGTTAAGGAGAGCCGGACAGTCTATATAACAATTCAGCAACTTAAACAAGAACATCATATCTAAGACAGTACGACGTGATTCTAGTGAGGTCATTTTAAAGTATGTAAGTCTGTCTTCATACGATCTAATAAATCTTGCCACTCCTTTTTGGAAGGCTAGGTGGCGCACCAGTTTGTGTTGAGTCCTCTCAATTCTGTCAATGTGAACTTGATAGCCCGGGTTCCAAACAGTGCTCTAATTTACTCCTGACAAGGCTGTTGTATAATACTATCGTGGTAGATGTTTTTTTGAAGGCTTTCGAGTTTCGGATTACGAATCCAAGTGTCCGATGGGCTCCAGAAACAGTTCTATCGATGTGCTTAATGAAACGCAACTCACTGTCAACATATATTCCCAGATCTCGTATTACACTTAATTCATTAAGTGTATTTCCATGAATATTATAAGTTGAAGGTATCTTGTTATATTTACGGGTAAACTTAATATGATTGCATTTAGTGCAGTTTAAATACATTGCATTATCCTCACACCATTGACTCAGTCTATCTATATCAGACTGGAGCAGGTTTACATCAGATGTACATCGAACTATACGGATTAATTTTAGGTCATCAGCAAAAAGGTATGGAGTTGAATGTAGAAAGATATCAGATATGTCGTTAATAAATATATTTAAGAACAAGGGTCCTAAATTAGAACCTTGTGGCACTCCAGAAGTTGCGAAAAAAGGCCTAGATTCCTCTCCGTCTTGTTTTACATTGTAATTTTTGGCTGTATGGGGTATTTACTGATTTTTTTCGGTAAAATGTTCTGTTTACTCATTGTGATATCACTTTTAATTTTTCCAATGATTTTCTACTCAGAATGATTTTCTGAATATACTATTTCAGGATTCGGTAAAGTGTCGCTTACACCCTGTATAAAGAAAAGATTTTATTTTTACAATTTTTCATTCAATCCAATTATTTAAAACATTTAAGATTAGAAAATTAGATAGTCGTTTGTTAAATTGTTAGAATCAAAGATTTTACCTAAGAAAAGACAATAACTCTCCTCCTAGAAATTATTATTTTATCAACGAAAAATTATAAGTAGTCAACATTGAACCAGTGATTCATTGTAAACCGTTTTGGTTTTTTTTTTAATTTTTTAATTTGGTTCATTGTTAATTAACCACTGCCATCTCAAAATGTTTGAGGTTATGTCACAGTAAACACGTGCTTTCAAAGCGGTAAAAAAAATATTCTAAGCAAAGGTCCATGAGACATAAGCACAACACGTAAAAATATGAATATGCCATCACTGAAAATATACAGAAAAGAAAAGAAACTCACCTTTTTATTTACTTTTACGTTACAAAATCACAAAATTTTAAAATAGCAAACGCGTTTGACTGCGGGTGGGGGGGGGGGGGTAACATTAGGGTGAGTGGTACTGAATGACAGCGTTTCTAAAGTGAAATACCGATGGTGGATCACTGTATCTGCCTGGTTCGTTGATGGACACCCCATCCAATGTGTAGACCTGTCACGTACCTACCTACTTAAAGTCTATACAATGGCAGTTCAAGTTACAACTAAAACATGAAAAACTTAATGAATTTTGATCGATTAATTATCGACCAACAGGCGAACTCTGGATATAATTTGTTTCAATATTGCAATTTTAGAAACACCTACTCTAAAGTAGGGATAATATGATTACATTTGTAAAGGTACACAAACCATTTAACTTTCATGTTTAGCCAACATATAGACGCCGGAAAAAAACTTCCACACACACAGTGTCCGGGTTTTTTTTGAAAACCCCGTCAGGCCGGACGCTCTCTAGACGCCCTCTAACGTAGGACAAATCCGGGGAAACCCGGACGAATGGCAGCCCTATATATACCTAATGTAATCTCAATAAATTAGGTAACTTAAAACATATATACCTATTGTATAATGTTGAAGCAAGCCGCGGTCAGTTTTTCACCTTCGACCTTGTACAAGTTATCAACAATGCAATACAACATAATTTTAGTGCCATTTTAATATTTGAATTTGAACCTTACGAGTAAAACTATAAGAGACACAACTCACGTTTGCAACACCCACAGAAACACGTGTAAGTTTTAAGCTTTGATTATTATTATTATTGCAACATTCGAAATACTTACCTATTAAATATGCTTGTGAGTAAATGAAGTATAAATACTTTTTAGAAAGTTTAGATAGGTATATATTATCTTGCTCCATCTTCATCTACGCATTATTTAACTTCATTTATAATTCACGAAAGTAAATAACGTAAAGAGGGTTACCTACTAATTGTACCATTTTAACCAAATGCTCAAATGCTCGTGTAATACTAAGTATTCTTATTACCTGACTCATGGGTATATCACGCTGTTATTAATGGTATTGGTATTTTTCTCCATGCTTCCTTCTGCGTCGCATGTTTTGGTACCTATCAAGTTTTAAAGTTGTACACTTATTTATTTTATGACGTAGATACATTTATACTATTGATATTCGCGTTACGCCTCAAGTAACAGCGGGAATGTCGACGGCACATACATAACACAAATACAGAGAAATTAAAGTGAACGTCGTACCTGTTCTCAGACACTGATCGGAGGCGCGGCGGTACACGCATCGCTTCGTAAGTTCACAACACAACTGACTTAATAATTTACTCGCGGCTCCACATAACGGCGATCAAAAAACTTGCGTTGCTTTGCGTAATATAATTTTGAGTAGAGGAAACAGAATGTTTTTCATCAATCATGGTAGTAAGTATATGTGTGTTCTTATATGGGGAACGAAGATCTGGAGGTAGCGGGTCGGGCTGACCGTTACCCTAGAAGAAGCAAGCCTGAAACTGTGCCGCGACGTGTTCTGCGAGGGGTCCCCCCCGTCCTAAACGGTGTATTCGCCTGCTGATCAGGCGACCAAAGTCTGTAGGGGTTCTCGGAGGCTTCCTTCTTAGGATATCCTGGGTCCCCTGCATAAAACTCACTTATGACAGAACTTCGTGTGGATTTATTATCACTGGATATATCACTGGTTCAATGTTGACTACTTATAATTTTTCGTTCTTAAAATAATAATTTATAAGAGGAGAGTTATTGTCTTTTCTTAGGTAAAATCTTTGATTCTAACAATTTAACAAACGACTATCTAATTTTCTAATCTTAAATGTTTTAAATAATTGGATTGAATGAAAAATCAATTCGAGTCAATTCAAGTCCGAAGTACCACTTCACCCTTGGTTCCGGCGAGATGATAACCCGTGGGGGTTTCCAAACGATATAAAAAAGCTGTGTGTTTGTCTGTCATAGCACCTAAACAGATATACCTATTTTGATGTAGTTTTCTAGTTGCAAGGCGACGTGATCTGGAGTGTTCCTCTACCAGTATCAGTAGTTTGGAATCCGCATCAGTCACACACAAAAGATAGAAAGAGTACAGAAAGCTTTCCTTCGATACTTATTTAAAAAAATATATTATTATTATCCGTATTTATACCCAATTGTTTACATTGTAGGAATGGTAGACTACAGAATGCTAGCAGTACCACAGATTACTAAGTAGTTACTACGTAACAGGTAAATCACTCCCTACAAAAACGTCCATACCTACCGTTTTAATTACCTACTCTTACCGAGCGCCGACCGCTGCATGCGAAAATGATCTTAAATGTTCTTAAAACACGATTATTATTGCCTCGCAATAATAATCGTAACCTCGCACGGTTGCGTTGCCGTAAGTGAGCTTAGGGTTACCTCTTTTTATGTAATATTCAATATCTATATTTTTATAAAAAAAAGCCTATGTTAATTAAGTGAAGTTTTATTACACAAAAAATCAGGTGTGTTACCTGACTTAGAAAAATGTAACACTGAATACCACGTCCCCGTAAGTTTACCAATACGAAACACTTAACAACGATTGCACGCTACCACGAAAAATTTATCACCAAAGCCACGCGACCTTTTTTTTTTTTTTTTTGGGCGTGTGGAAACCCCCTCGGGCCGTCACCCCACCGGGGTTTTCGGCGGGGCGGTGTGTCGGAATCGAACCGACTAAAACCACACGGTGTGCCGTACTGCGCCTTAAGTAGGAGGGATCCGGGAACAGCTTTATTAAGACATCCGGACCCCCCCTAGCGCCTGCCCGCAAAAGCGCGGGCACCACCTCCGGGTAAAATCGTCTCAATTAGGCGACGTCCAGGCACACGCGGACGCCGCCTCCTCGCGGGGGGCCACTACAGCGGGTGGAGGGGAAAACCCGTCCCGTCCACCCGCGGCCACACTCAGGGCGGCATGAGGCGCTGGTATGCGCGCCTCCGCCGCCCGGTTCGCCGGCGGCGAATTTGGTCCGAGTGGAGATCGTCCTCCCGGACCCTTTCCGCCGCCTCCTTCTGCGAGATGACGTCCTCGCAGAAGGTCGCGACCGCGGTAAAATTCCTGTCGCTACCGGCCATGGAGCGTATGACGGCCGGTAGCGAGAGATCCCCTCCGATGACTGCAGTGAGGGCCCGACGCTGCGTCGCCCAGGCGGAGCAAACTGCCAGCGTGTGCTGAGCCGAGTCCTCACTGCAGTCGCAGTGGTGACAGGCGGGACTCAGTTCCCTCCTAGCGACCGAGTGCAGGTACTTCCCGAAGCAGCCGTGCCCGGAAAGGACCTGCGTCAGTCGGAAGGAAAGGGTCCCGTGCTGCCGCCCTGCCCACTCGACGATGACCGGCTGGAGCGCCTCCACGGCGGCAAAGCCAGCACGTGGAGCCTCCAGCCGGAACGACCAACGAGCCATGGTGGCTCGGCGAGCGGCCTCACGCCATTCGCGTACCTCTTCGGGCGGGGGCCGACTGCCGCTTCCCGCCCGGAACTCAGCCGTTCGCCGATATACTTCGGCGAGCACTTCCGCCTCCAAATCCCACGGGGGTGTCCCGGCCAATGCGCACGCCGCCTCCGTCGACACGGTGCGGTATCCGCGTATGGCTCTAACCGCCATAACCCTCTGAGGGCGCCAGAGGCGCGCCCTATTCTGGGCGGTCAGAGCTTCCGCCCACACCGGTGCACCGTACAGTGCCATTGACCGGACAACCCCCGTGTACAGCCGTCTTGTAGCGACGCTGGGTCCACCCAAATTGGGTAAGAGTCGCCCAAGGGCGGACGCAGCGCCGAAAAGCCACGCGACCTCGCTTAACCAAACCTCTAACGAGAAACATTATACAATAAATTATTAGAAAAGTTAAATTCACAGTGTCAAGAAACCAAAACAGCAAAGAAAATAGACAAGAAAAAACTACATCATTATACCTACTACATATTATATCATCATATATTACTGGATCTACATCCATTTACAGCACATATTGTACAATTGTACATAGCATTAGCTAGTAAGTATCTAGATATAAGAAAATATTGTAATCTGCTCTGTGTACAATAAAGAGTATATCTATCTATTATGGATCTGGCCAAAGGATCCTCTGAGATTGAACCCTCAGTTTGCGCCGCTGTCGCGTGCTGTTAGATATATCAACGAAATTTAGATTTTTGATCAGACACTAGACATATTCATATGCTCTGAATATCTCTTTATGAAGTGTTACCTCGAGACACTGACGATTCCTAGTGCTGTTATCTAGCTATAGTACCTATTTACAACCCAGCTGCTTGTATTGTTTCATTATGTACCTCATTATTTTATTACCTACCAAAGTTTTTATAGATATTATTAGGTACTTATATACTATTGTGTAAGGATTATCTGTAAACAATATGTCTGAAAATAAATATAATTAAAGAAAAAAATGTTCGAAGATCATCAGCTCTTTTCTATTCGTTGATAGGATTTTTGAGTAGGGGGTAATATAATTTTTAATTTATATACTCATTAGTTCACTTTTACACCGTCCGTACCATGAATAAATATACCACTTAGGGCAGTCTTTATTCTAATTCGATGGTTTGTCAACTCTCCTACTACTGGCTAAGAGGCTGGTCAGTTACAAGCTGTTGAATAACTAAAACACTACAAATGTGTCCAGTGTTTATTCATATTTATTATAATAAGGGTAAATTGACCACACTAAGTGGCAAAGTAAGAAACGCCTGCCTTATTACTGCCCGCAACATAATGTCGCAAAAGTATTTGTTTATTTGAGCTTCATGCATCAGGGTTTATCTTTTTGCGGCGTCTCATTTGTATAAATACTTTCGACTTAACCAAATAATATTAGTTAAATTCTGATTGCCGTCGTAGTTGGTATGAGAGTTCATGTAATGTATGTTACTGTGTTATGTAAAAATCTTTTGCAATGTTATATGTCTTTTAGAAGTGATATTTAAAAAAATGTCCCCTAATATCTTCCAGTGTGTTATAATTCCCTATAATTGAGTGTTAAGTGGTGACTTTCTTATTTTGGTAAAAACCACACTAGAAACATTTGGCTTAGTGGTCGATTCGCACCAATTTGTAAGCACACTTTGTGCGAAACGACCCTTTTCAAAACTTTCTTTTTTTTATGGTATGGGGGGCAAACGAGCAGACGGGTCACCTGATGGTAAATGACTACCGCCGCCGCAGGGGAAGGATGGGAATAAGGAAGAGGGAAAGGTTAGCGCCTCCGGTAACCTCACTCACGCGGCGAAATACATTACAAGCATTGCTTCACGGCCGGTTTTCTGTGAAGCCGTTGTAACGAGTGGAGTCGAGCCGGCCCATACGTGCCGAAGCATGGCTCTCCCACATGAAGATCCAACTTTCTGTTTTGGAAATCAGTTTCGAAAACAGAATTATTATTCTTTCTAGGAAACCAGGTTTCGTTAAAAGAAAAATAATTCTGTTATGGAAACCGGTTTCTAAACTTTGGTTTCCAATCTGGCCGAAGGGGAATCCGCGGTAGGCACTTACCTATACGTAAGTATACAGATGAATGCTTTTTATATGTTGTTGGGAGGGAAATAAAATGAAATAATTAAGTTAAACAAAGTTTATTAAAAATTGTAAATGATGAAGACGTAGGTACAACCGTAATATAATAAAAAGATAAGTACTACAATTGCATATACATACAACACACGCCCTTGAATGTGAAGTATTGTAATGTACATGTCTAAACTATTTAATAATAAGATCGTTTCTACAAAATTACAAAATATCTACAAACTAAGAAGTTCAGGCAATCAGGTATCTTTGGTAAGCGTCTAGATCGGTACACTATGTACTTACATTTATAAATAATAATAATATACAATTACTACACATTAATTTAAAAAAATACAACCGTACAAAACGTTTATATAAATGTATTCCAGTACACCTAAAAAGAGTTTTCACAACGTAAAACTACCAATAGTAGGTACTAGTACAGAAGTTCCACTTAGTAAAATCATTTAAATGAATAGCGACTCTTGCTCCGACACAATAACGTGCAATTCAGATCGTACAGCTTTCCACGTGTCAAGTACATTCACCTATAAGTTGCCTCTCTTTCTGTCGCGTAGAGGTCATCACACACTATAACGGCACTGCAACGGCACAGCTGTAGCACGCGGCGTCGCCGCCTGAAATTGAGGCTACCGCTAGCCACCAGCGTGCTTTACCACGCGTCGCTGGCGAGGTGCAAGCTCGCTTTCCGCGCACCGCCCGCGAAGTGCAAGCTAATTTCATTGTCTTCATGTGTGACACGACGCGAAGTTTTTTCGCTGGCGGCTCGAAGCGTGTAAGCACGCGGACCGCGCGCTGTAAACGAGCTGACCGCGAGCTTACAACGCGCCGACTGCGAGTCGAGTTGTCTGTTGTATGGTTGCAGCAAGCGCGCTTACTGCCCGCCGTTGGCTTTTTCATATTGACATTATGAAATATATTAAACGTGCCGTTACCGTGACGGTATAGTGTGTGATGACCTTAACCCTTATCTCTTCAGACGACGTTAGGGTTACGAAGTAACTATTTTACCTTATCTGTGGTTAGAGTTGCATTACTTTACCATTCCATGTCCTTTGGAAGTGTAAAAAATGTGATTTCTAAAAGTTATGTATTTAGTAATTTACACACTCGTAATAGGAGTAGGTACAAGACGTCTACTGGCCTACGTCTAGCCTCACAATACAAATGAAATCGAAATATAAAACTTCTTTAGCATATTTTCATCTGGAATTCAAAAAATTATTACAAAATATATAGAAATAAAATTATTTACACACACACACATACACACTTACTGTTATTAATGATTTTCTTTTCAAGCAGCCGCAGTGCAAAGTTCCATTTCGATACGACAATTAGAAGTACTCGTAGGTTAAAATTTACTTCCAAGATGTGTTTCCATAATTAGTTCCAAGTGAAGTTATTAAAGGCGTGTTAAAAATAAATAAAATCTATCGATTACTGCGAGTGTTAAGATCAAACATCTTTACTACATCTAGAGTAATTAATTTTAAGGTGACTATGGCAGGTTTGGCGCTAATATGATTCAGTGCAATGAGATATTCTGAATAATTTCCTAAGATATCTATGGAACGTGCACCTAACTCCGGCACCTAACCTAAGCCCAAAGTGTTACATAGACCACACTACGATGCCTTTTCTCTAAGAGTAATTATACAGAAACTACCTCTTTGTTAACAAACTGTGCGAATAACTTAAAAATACATAATTATTCATAAAATAATCATTAATTTTGTCCTCGATAACTCCTCAAATGACTCCCTTAACTTCTTAAGTTCGCTGTATTTATATTTGAGTATTAATCCCTAAATTGTTTTACAAAAATATTCTCACCCCACTTGCATTATAAAACATCCGTTTAATATTCGTTTAAACTAATTAATTGCTTGGAATTTTGAGCACTAACTAAACATTTGTCGTGTGCTTACTAAAAATCCGGTCATGATCCGGTCAACTAAAAATCTAATCAGCATATCAACTAAAAAGTGACGATTATTTTAAATTAGACGATCAATACCAGAATGAATGTCAACCTTAGATGTTTATTAACCCTATCTTTTTAAGTTAGCAATTCTATTTTAACATCATTGTCTTTAATCAGAGATATAAAGTGCACAGAGTGACGTGTTTTCTAATAATGTTCTATATTTACGTTATTGTCTTAAGGTGCGTTTAAACAGGCAATGTTTTAACTGCAATTTGTGGTTTTATAATATCAACTGTAGTCCGGCCATCACAAAAACATTTAATGCAGATTATGTCTGTAAATATGCATCTCGGCAATATGGCTGAACCAGTATGGTTCATATGTTTGTGTTGTACATGGACTACAAAATCAGATGACAATGGCTGAATGACACGTCCGCGGAGAATAGAGAGAATATAGTAACAAATCGTGGTGTCTCACTCACAGCAACCTTCATGTCCTTTAGAAATGGATGCACCTATGCCACATAACGAATCAACAATAGAAGTGGCATTCATCGTTCTGCAACATGCTGCAAACGTATATAAAATTCATTGGCCATACTAAAAATGTGCGGCAACATATCCCGGCCATACTCAAAATGTTTTCGTATATTGTATAGTCTGGGTGTAATTTCTAGCAATTTTGTCAAAAACTGTATTGCAGCCATACATTATAGTAAAAGTATTGCCCGTTTAGACGTACCCTTACACAAATATAACTCTTTCTTGATTATTCGTTTCATTCTCAGTAACGTACGTTATATTATCGTCAAGATTTTTACCAATAACCGTCTCTCCTACTTGGGCAACTATTTCTGGCACACTCTCAGTACTCTCAACGTCTATCGTCCTCTCAACTATTCGACCGTTGTCGAACACTAATTCTACTCTAATAGCTTCATCATAATTTTGCTCAACTTCCATTCTGTATCTGTTTTCTATGAGATTATTTTGAACGTTATCTACTTCAGAACTAGTTTGAGGTTCTTCAATAATATGTCCTCTATGTATGTGTACAGTCGGTATGTCTTTATTAGAGAATCCTACAATACATGCTGAATAAGGAGGAGGCGGTTCCTCAGTGTTGAGCTTGTTAAGGATCTTGTGACCGTTGGCACCGCTGTTTAGAGCACATTCGGAGTACGGCGGCGGCAAGTCTGGGCTGTGGTGGCTCGGAGACGAGAATTCTGAATCATCTAAATTCGGCATAGATACGTCTAGGGTCTGATGTAGCACTGAAATATAAGTTATTATGTCACCTAAGTAATGATAACAGAGTCAGAGGTTATAAGGCGAAATTAGTTTAATGAGTCACTGTTTTTTGCCACAATCACATTAAAATAAATGATGGACAATATATCTTCCTATAATCTTCTTCGGTTGTAACTAGGTTTTCTGATTGGATGTTTGGAGGTACGAAATAGGGGTCGCGTACCGGGATACCGGACCAAATCAAGCACTTAAAAATACCGGTATTCATACCACAAAAACCGGCATTTTCGGTATTTTAGGCATGAAGGAAAAATAAAATTTCAATTACTTAGATTAATTGTTGTAATAAGTTTATAGGTAATTTCTCAAGTTTAAATTAAATAAAAACCGCGTGTAATTTCCTTCATACCATGCCAAAAGATTTGCGTGATATGGTTAGAAGTTACGACGAGTGCTCCCAAATTCGTACGACGATAGCCGAAAAACCAAGTAGCGATTAACGTGGCCTGGATGTGTATCTTTTTACAGGGTAATCCGATTTCGATAATAATTTTTATTCGATACTTCAACGTTGAAATTTGAAAAAAAAAATTTAACCCATAGGGAAAAATAGAGAATTAATGATTATTCTCAGACTTAGGTTTTATCTGATTTTGTTGAAACTTGTCACACATTACGTAGTTCTTGTACTCTACAAGATGACGGAGACCTGTGGTTGATGTGATGATGTAGACGGAAGTCAGTCAAGGGAACTCCTCAACGGTTTATAGCACCTACCTCGTGCTTGGGCTTATTTTTTTTTGCAATCTTAAGGAGAACTTTAAACCTAATAAAATATTGTTGTTTAAATATTTATAACAAATAATACTGAATAGTTAAGGTAGGTAATTATATTTCATTTCAGTTTGGCAAGTAAGAGTTTTAAGTAAGTAACGAATAATTATTATATTTTGGATACAAAAAGTAAAAACTTTTTAACAAAAGAAATTAAAATTAAAAATAAACCGATGAAAGAAAGGAACTAAAAAGCGAAAAATAATTAAAAAAATGAACTCGTTACCCTAACTAAACTTTTACATTAATATAATTTTCAGACGGCGTTAAACGTAGGTACAAACAAGCAGATTAATTATTACGTAAAATGAAATGATAATAATGAAAGTATACGTACGATTAAAACTCAAACCTAAAAGATATGATGGCTTTACTGAGAAAATTATATTAGAAGTTCCCAATTAAATCAAATACAAAACCACCAACCTGTACCAATCTGTTAGGTATGAGATTAACTGATTCAATTTTATTTTGGTGATTTTTTTTAAATGTTCCAATAAGACACCCTGGTCTGGAGAACATCCTACATTTAATCACTTACTTTTGTTTTTTTTAAGATCTAATCCTAATCAAACTTATAGAGGGTACTGTAGATACTCTCTTGCTTTTAGTGAATAACTACTAACTAATTGGTTGAGACTAGATTAAAAAAGATTTTTATAGTATTAGTTAAATACATATACATTTTCGTTGATGACTATTTTGATTTTGATAGAACTCGGAAGACTTCAATATTAATATGAAACACACATTATAAACTTTTATTTTCATAAAAATAAATATTTTTATCTAGACAATAATCTCTTGTTTTCCTCTGAATCCCTAACCACTAAACTGTCATATAAAAGTATAAACTTAATTGGTATTACTAAAATAAACAAATGAATACCTAAAACTTCTTCAAATCCCGGAAATATCGAAAAATACCGAAATACCGGGATTTCTCTAATGTCAATACCGAAAATAGCGGTTTCGAAAAAATGATGCGGTATTGCGACCCCTAGTACGAAACCTACTACCTATCTATTTAAAATACTATTCACTTGTTATTTATTGTGATTATAATTTTCATGTTGACAAATCAACCTATTGTTGGGGTGACATTGTGTTGATCTATGATTTTCAGTTGATAAATTGCAAACAATTTTTAAGGAATACTGTATTGATATTTGATTTTGACTTCTTGATGATGTTAAAATTTCATAATTTAATCAAAACTAAATGAAATACGAATACTTACGACTAGTAGCCGTGACATTAGGCGTGTGCCACTCTTCTGACGGTCGCCTTGTATCTGTGATATTAAGAAGAGAGAAAAGTTACTGAATGGTCACAAAATTCAACAATTAACACAAATAAATATCTGTGGGAAATTATAATTACTTTGTTGTCAAACAAAAGTTCCCCTTACTATTTAAACCGCGAAGAGAAATAATAAATTTACTTATGGCGCGAGTCAAAATTAGTCTGTACTGAGGAATTCAGTTTCATTTCTATAGATGCTGTCGCATATAATTATTATCTTTCGCATATAATTATTAACTTTCAGAAGTGTCC